>JACGDI010005499.1:223188-241717 GCA_014898725.1 Jacaranda copaia | reverse complement strand
AAAAGAACAAGAACAGCAAAGGTACTTACAATGGAAATCTCAAAAAGGCAAAGCACACGAGAGCTTGAAGGGTTTCAAAGATAACAATTCGACTAGAAGTTTAGATAGCAAAAGTATAAATAGAGTCAGTTATCCTACATTTATAAGCGTTCGTGCATGAGAATCCAAGTGACTATTATGATAACAGCATGCCCCAGTACGATTCATATTCTACGCACTAATAGGCACATTAAATATAGAGAAACTGCTTCAAATCATGGTCGACAGTTTAAAAACCCAGGTCGAGGACTCAAAAACCCTAGTCGAGCATGGTAACCGCCATAAGTGAATGTGAACTCCCTATTTTTTCTCATCAACAGGCTCGATCAGGACCGTGAGTTCAGGAGACTCATGATATGGGATAACCCAGTAGGCCCAACATCAAGTGAGATAGCCCAGGAGGCCCAACATCAAGTCTGTTTGGTCGACCTGTACCGACCTCACTTTGCAAGGTCTGCGATCAACCTACATGGACCTTAGGACCACTCCAGATGTTCTAATAGTTAAGTCTGATCGACATGTATCGACCTCAAGACCCACTTCGGCGTTGACTCAAATCTCCACCGCATTTATTAGTTTGATAGGTAGTATGCCTTTGCATTAATGACGTGTGACAATCGATACAATTGCACCACCAACTTTGCTAACCCTGCCACTACCTTTGGCAGAGAGGCACCTCCAGAGGCACTATTTATCTGGGAAAATAAGAGACTGAGCCACCTAAAATAGTACCAGGATCTGGACATGGAATGACTATCAACCCTTTGGCAAAGATAAAAGTCAGTACACCTGATAAGGGCACCATGGTCAAATCATGCCTGAAGAAGGCTATAAATACTTCTTACTCAACTACGCTTAAGGTAATGCCCAATACGCCATAAGCTTTATATATACTTTCAGTATTTTGTTCATCTCTATATCTCAATCAGAACTAATTTGAGCGTCGAAGTGCCTTAGCCGGGGGCATCTCGGCTAATTTAACGTGTGTTGTGGTTGCAAATCTCAAACCTCGAAAGATATACAGTTTTCAGCACTTGACCTCCCAAGTCGAAGTCATCCCAAACACTACCCTTTTTCATTATAAGCGACTTCCAGCTGCATCAATAATCACTTGCTATTTATTAATTGTGAATTCTTAATTTTTCAAATTATCATATGTTAGCTAATGAAATTTAATGATATTTTAATATATTATTTAAATTAACCATACATACACAGATTTTTACTAATATATATGAAAAAGAAATCTTTTGATTATAATCAAGCAAATTTCATCGTATTCTTAAATGTATTGGAGTGTTTGGCTGTAAGATTTATTTTTATTTTCCCATTTTTCTATCGATCTAGTTTCTAAGAGAAATGAGAGTGAGTTTGGAATATGTGATTCGTTGTAAAAAATAATGTAATGATGACTGTTAACGTGATAGGATCATATGATGTGATGTTGTAATTGGTGATGAGATATTTATGAGAAATTCTTTATTTGTAAGAATTTTGTTGTAGGTTTTGGAAGAATTAGCTTGTATTTTAAAAAGAAATTAGATAAATGATATGAATATTTTATTTCAAGATCATTATAAATTTATTTGTGTAGTTGAATTTATGTAATTTGATTAAATAAGTAAATAATGAATTCATTGCTCTTAATTAATAACCTATTTTTATATTTCAAATTTGCTTTCTAGAGTAACTAAAATAAAACTACGTACTCAAATAAATTATTATTGTAAACTTGATATTGTCATCTTATTTTTTATAAAAATGTATCCAAACATATAGCTATGCACACATATAAATTTATTTTAAATAAGTTATTTTGCATAAATACTATGTCATATAAATTGATTATATATGCATGGTATATGTATATAAATTCAATTAAAACAAACTATATGATAGTATTACACATATCTATCATTATTGAGAAATTCAAAAAAATAAATATAGTAATATGCTCAACAATTTATTTAATATTTGTTAATATGATTAAAAAATTTAATCACTCACATATAGTTGGATTTGTGTTGATGTAAAGTAGGCTTAAATTACTTTATACGAAACTTAAAATTAGTAATTATTTTTTGTGCTCAGGATGATTAATATAATAAAGTTAAATGATTTATTATGATTCTTGCTGAATTTTGATTACATGTATAAATAATATTAAATAAGCATATCATGGTATTTGATGCAAATAATATCATTCACATTAACAAACATAAAATACATCAAGTTTAAGTACATAACAAGTAGGTGAAAGGGAAGCACATTGTCCCAGTAGCATTAAAACATAGAAGTCTAAAACAAGCAACATATTACTACAACATATGGAATAATGTAAGAATACAATTAAACAACACCATGGACACTTTCCCCAACCATAATACTCACTAGGACTAAGGGACCAAGTGGTGCTATCATAAGTGCCATAAGATTTATAGCCAGTGCATCATGTGGCCTTCCTCATAGGTGCTACCTCTCAGGCGTACCTCAACTCTCTAATATAGTTGGGGTGGGTGCAAATACAACTAGTGTGCAGGGAGCAAACAAATCTAGCATGGCAAAGTGGTCATTATTTGATTTAGAAACGATGATAGACATGGTTGGGGAATCATTCAAGGTGGCATCATCATGAAGATCTGTTGTGTAACTGAGTTGGATGTAAAGTGGCTCCCAATTAGAATGAAAATGCTGTTGCTGCATAGTCTCATGTGATAAGTACATAATAGATATTAATAGTATATGCACGATATGTAACTAATAGGGCTTCTCTGAAATGAATTAAAAATAATGAAATACAAAATACATACATGGCCAATATGAGCCAAGTAATGTGCATCTACATGGACAATATTCATAGTCAGGTTGTGTTAGATGCTGGGTAATGTAGTATACACAATGAAACATAATGTGCTCATTGAAATATCTTTGCTAAACTGATGCAACAGCTAGCTTGAAATATATGAGCATAAACCTAACATAATTGCTAGAATTGAAATGTCTCTTGTGCCAATTGATGCCATCATTAGACAAAGAAGAGTCATCTTATTGTCATTAGTCCAACAAAGATCATGAAAAAATATCATGGATAGCTTGATTAAGTGCGCTAGGCATGCTTACATATTTATTATTACATGAAAATGCATATAAATCATTTTAAAAGCAAAACAAGATGATTGAAAGAAATTTATTTGTCAAAGTATAGTACAAATACACAACAACAATGCGTATAAGATTATTAGAACAAGTATTGTTCAATTATAATTAAGTATAATTAAGAATTGAAATGTATGAGAAAGTTACAACATTAATGTTATAGTTTTGTTCAACACTATTTATATACTCATAATAACAAAAGTTTCTTCTGAGCATGGTGAAGCAAAAATGATAATTGATAGATAAAGTTAAGAAGAAGTGTGAAAGAGTGCATAGCCAAAAAAGTGCATAGTGGAGACCACAACTAGATGATAAGGAGTTGGCACTATCATTAAGATCACATTTGAGATCATAGGTAGCTGCAATACCTTTCCCCAAAAAAATTTTTCCTCACACTCTTGCGGTTGTTCATGTGATAAAATTCCTACATGGATGACCTTGCCAGGCACTTTATTGCAATTGTAGGTACATAAATGGCATATAGCTATCTGTAATACAACAATAATTTTCTTTTCAATGATACATACCTAGAATTAGCCCACATGTAAACAAGTAAAATTATATTTACATGGGTATCTTTAGTTAAAATGAATGCGATGTATAGCTTGCTATTCAACAAAATTGTTATTTTGAAAATATGTACTACTAGCCAACATGTCAAGCACTTTGCCAACCTTGTCAATTGAGTTGGTTTTGTCATCCCATCCAAAACTCATGTAAGATAAAATTAAGTTATGCTATTTTCTCTACTTTGCTTCAATCTTAGACTTTTCCCTTGTAATTGTTTCACTAAATAGTTGTAATGAAATCAAGCTACTTTGATTTTTATCACAAGGTTAACCTACTTAGATGAGAAAAAGTTGGCCCACCTGGACTCCCTCTAAGACCTCGTCGTATATTGACATTATGTGTGCCCTTTTATTTTTCTTAGATTGTATAGTACATTCACCATAACTTAGATATGAATGTTGTGAATTAGATTCCATCTAAATTCCATATGTGTACAGGGAAGTAAAGATAAATAGATTGTATAACAATATATTATCATCAAAACATATATCTTAAGTCCAATAAATGAAGAGCAAGAGAAATAGAGTACTGATAATAATGTTATGATAAGAAAGGGGGATGTTAAGATATACGACCCAATTCGAATTGAGGTCGAAGTTGAGTCAAACTTAGTAGAGAGATTAGCAATGGGAACGCCATCATCAAGGGGGCCACTGGTTGCCTCGAGGGCAGTTGGCAAAATGTGTGCTAAGTGGTGCATGCACTCAGACTCGGGGTGTTGGGTGTCTATGCACAAGGTAGGTGTTCTCATTCACTTTTACGGGTAGGCTGTTCGGCCTTTTTTGTGGTTGTGGGATTTTGTTAAAAGTTTTTGCTTGCGAAGTACCTAGAAAATTGTAGCTTAGAGGCTTCACACTTGAGAAATCCTTTGAGATCATTGGTGGTGATCATTATTCTAGCAACAACTCTCACTTTTCTTAGAGAATTTTTCATTTATCAGGCATCTCAAGAGGCATTGTCAAGCCTTAGGTCTTCAAGTTTATTTGACTTACCTATTTTAGTGAGGTTGAAAAGCATGTATCCTTTTGTGTTCCACAAAAGACTTAATTTTTTTTGATGGAGTTTTTTATCTCGAAGATCCTTCAAGATCATGTGTGGATTTTTGTATTCTCCAAAGTGCCTACACATTTTCCTAAGCTTGTGAGTCTGTCTTAGTAGAGTCCGTAATGCCGATTTGAAATGATGCGCATTTACTAAGAAGATCAAATATTTTTTTGAAGAGTATCTTCCATGCCAAGATAGGCATTATTAATCTTCAAGATTGTAAAATAGGACATTCAGCTCATTTCTAGTCAACTAGGTCATATGCTCTTGTTTTGATCAAGTAAGGGGACCAATTGACAATAAGAAAAATGTTACATTTTTTCCTAATTGCACTTGCCTATGAAAAGTTTGATGGCCTAATTAGGACTTGTGATTAGAGATGAGTTAGGTCCATGCAAATTCACATAGAAAGGATAAGTCAGAGTAAGAAGTATTTTAACCTAAAAAAATCTCTTAAGCTTAATAAATAGAGGACCTGGATATGAACTAGAAAGATGAAATAAAAAGTCCATGCCTCGTTTGGACTTTAGAGGTTGCAACCTAGTAGGACTATGAAAAGGATAAGGAAGAAAGATGATGATTCCCATAGGATTAAATCCTCTCGTCTGTAAAAATAACAAGGTAAATGTAATTAAAAATTAATATTCTCATTCATCTTCTCAATTTATTCCAATCACCAACCATTTTCTAACCTAGATATCAAAAGTTTTCACTAGACAATCCCAATACCTTTAATTTTAAGCATTCAAAAGTATAAAAATACTAGCACGTGCTAAATTTAGTTGAAAATTACTCATCTATTCCCAATAATGCATCAATCCTCGAAAGGAAAATTTATAAGTTTGGGCACCTATTAAGCATGATTCTTAGTGTTCTCTCGATTTCACTTTCATGCCAACTTCGAGTTGAGGGAAAATAAACACTGCCATTCTTCTCCTTCTTAGATTATGGAGTGCTAACTAATTTAAAAGGAGAGGTTCACCTTTTTCCTTGGTAAATGGGTCAATTCATTCAAATCAAATCTCAAACCTCTTTTATTTATTCCTTAGCAAAACAAATACATTCTCACATCAAAAAGTTAATTAAACTAGTATTATTTATTAATTAATATATTACGTTAGGTAAACTTGTATTGAAACCTATAAATAATAGATTAATACTAATTTGAGGAACTTTTGGTGAGTTCAAATGACATACTAGAAATTTACAAAATGAAACAATTAATAATTCTGTGTGCCTATATATATAAACTTTCTAATGGCGATTCTTGACTTAAGCCACCCTTGATTCCAAGACACCAAGACTTCTTTTTTAGTCAAGCCCAATACTTAAGATTGATATCATATACTTGGTTAAAATAGGTCTATTGTATTGTTGTGTTATACATACTTGTGCGGATTTTATTTTAAAAGAGTATTTGATTAGATCAAAGAAAATTTATGATTTTAAATTTATTTGACACAAGACAAAATTTGATATCATTATATATCATTAGATTGAGGAGTTTAAGAAAAGGGCTATGACAATCGTATTCATTAATAGTGCTAATAATGATGGCATGATTTATTGTTAAATATGTATATCTTAACTTTGTCCTTGCCAAATTGATGTAACAACTAGAATGACATATATGAGCATAAACGTAATATAATTGTTGGAATTGAAATGTCTTTTGAAATGACCAATGCCAGCAAAAGACAAAGAAGAGTCATCTCATTATCATTAGTTCCGCAAGGATCATAAAAATGTTATGGATAACCTGATTAAGTGAGCAAGGCATGCTTAGATATTTATTATTACATAAAAATGCATGTAAATCATTTAAAAGCAAAACAAGATGATTGAAAGAAAATTTGCGCATATGGAAGTGTAATACGAATATATAATAACAAATGCGTAAAACATTATTAGAACAAGCATTGATCAATTAGAATTAACTAATAGTAGCATAGGTGCAATGTATGAGAAAGATACAACATTAATATTGTACTTTTTATTTGACACCATTAATATACTCATAAAAACAAAAGTTCATTTGTGTGAGCATGGTGAAGCAAAAATGATAGTTGATATATGCAGTCAGCAAAAAGTCAACAATTGAATCACTATTTCCATTAAAATCACAAAACGTTAATAAAAAATATGGTCATCCTACAAATCTATGCACTTGTGTAAAAGGACGTGAATAGGTACTGGGGGAGTTGTAGTTGTTCGTTGAGCAGGAGCTACTATGTATGAGGGTTGAATTAATAATGGAGGGGCTTGAAATCTAGGGTACAAAAGAACCATGAACATTTGAGAATGACAACATTTCAATCATCAATCGAAATATAGTTTCAACAATCGCGCCTTCATACTGGGCTAGTGTGAGGTCACTTACCATAGCTTTTCTATGTCTTTGTCATCAACAATATCATCAGCCCACCACTATATGCACAAAGTGGATGCCGTGGTACCACCATCTTATTTCACATATGCATTACTAATTAATTCTTTGCATATAACTATGCAAGCTTCATTGCCATGTTCAATTGAGAAAACATATTAAGCAATAAGAATGCAAAGGACATGCATAAATGATCAAGTGGTAATCACACAACAATAATGGCACAATATATAGCTCAAGCTTAAGTTTTTCTCATAATGAAGACTTTACAACATGAATAATACTATAATAATAATATATTAATGTGGATAGTTTTGAAATTACGTAGTTACCAATACATAGTGCATTACTAATGCATTCCTATTTAATCTTTCCACATTTGTTGCGTTATGGAATCATGATGCAAATTTTGTTCTCAAATGGTTTTTTAGACATGTCAATAGCCTTTTTGTATTATTGAGATGATGATCCCTCATCTTCCTCAATGTATATATCTGGGTCCATATATGCCTCAAAGATCTCATTATTCAAACAATATCTTTGAACAAAGTTATGAAGGACATAACACATAACAATAATGTTAGATTGTGTTGAGAGCTATATCCTTTGAGCATTCAAAAGCATATCTTTATAATTCCTAAGCACTGTTTATGTGGTTCCTAATAGTAGATTATTAGTAGTTAAATAATTCACTATTGTTCCTTCCTATATATGATATAAAACCAAGAAAATTTGTGTGCCTTGAGTCTACAACGTAGTACTTAACTACAATAAATTATAATTAGAATTGTGTGAAGCATATTATAACTTCGTACTATGAAAGTGTGTTATTTGAATTTATCACCTGTTAGAGGCAACTAAAAGTTGTAAGTAGGATTTGATAGTACATCAATGAAAATTCGTGCATTGTTGGCACTCATCTCTCATCTAGACAAGATGAATCTTAATATTAAGCTAAAAACATGTGTAGTCATAACAATTGGGGCTATAAGTGCATTCCCGCATCCAGGGATCCAAGCAAAAATGATTGTCCCATCAATGACACTTATGCAATCCTTATTTTCATGTACAAATATTCATCATGAAGTAACACAATTCTATAAAATAGATAACTTATCACATTTGCCAAAATGAATTAACAGTAAATATGAAGTTTCAATGTTACCTTATAGATGGATAAAGGTTAGGATTGAATTGAATATACTTAGACATAATATCAAAATAGGGGGCCTGATGTACTTTGGAGATAGGGCACATAAAATCTCACGAACACTTTGCATGTGTCTTGATATAGTTGTAGTTTAATGTTGGAAATACTCGCCAATAATTCAATAATGATAGTGCATTCTAATTGTATATAGACATTGCCATAGACTCTTCCACTAAAATATGCTCTTTGGTGCTCCAAAATAAGACTTCATGACAAAAAATATTTTTATTCATCTATAGTTGGTTATAAAACTTTCCATCATGACTCTGTAATAACTCGTTCAACCAATCAAAAACTTGCAACTATGACTTTTGACATAATATTACGTATTAGAAAAGGAATAAGGAGATGCTTGTAAAGCTACGTGAAACTATCAAAAGCATTATTAAAGTTTCTCCCGCCCGTATCAATATTTGAATTATTTATGCCATCACCACATCATCCATAATGTTCATTGATAAGCTGTTAGGTAAACTGTCCTTATTTTGATTATCCATTCCTATAAACAATTTGAGTACAAATAATAAAAATCTTGAGATAATATTAAAAATGTAACAAGTAGATGAATAGAAATGAAACATAGGCAAAATAATTGAGAGAGGAATGAAGTAAAACAAGCAACACTGAAGGTTCAAAACGTAGCATAAGTTCAAATAACAAGTTCATAAAATAACAAACGAAATAACATCTAAAATTCATGCATAAATGTCACTTGAAACAAAAAATCATAGCAGTTTCTTAAGTTAGCTTCGTCTACGTGGAGAGAGGGTAAAAAACATCACAAAATGGATGGGACCTTCTAATTTTGTCAGAGTTGTGTAGAATAAGTGATTGGGCTATCTCAATCAAGTTCTAAACATATGTCCACTATGGTGACAAAAGTCCGGTTGCTCTGACAAGTTATGGCCTCATCAGCACGTGTGAAAGCGTGCATAGTAAAGACCACAACTAGGGATGAAAATAGGCCATGCTATTTACTAAAGGCCTACAGCCTAACCTACTTATAGCCTACCTAAGCCTAGCCTACTTAATAAAAAAGCTAGGTCAAGGCTTAAAAAGTAGCCTTTTTTTTAACTAAATAGACTAAGTTTAAAATTTTTTAAAAGCTTTCAAAACCTAACAAGCCAACCTGTTTATCCCTTTTCACATAAAAAGTAAAATAATAGTGATATAATATTAAATGGCTAATTGTATTTGATTTCTATAATTAGTCCTTTACGAAATATGTTATGTTGTTTAGTATTATTTTTTGTTGAAAAGATATTATTTTATACTTGGATTTGAACTTTCAAAATTATGCATTTGCTATTTATCATTTTGATTATTTCTTACCAAGATCTATTACAAGTTTGAGCATATTAAAAATTTAGATTTATGTAATTAGATTTGATTGAAACCTTAGTAAAAATTAGGTTTTTAGGTAAGCCTTTAGACTAGGCTAAGGCTTTAGAGTTTATTAAAAATGCTAAGCCTAACCATAAAAAAAAAGTCTATCATAGATAATAGGCTAGGCTTCATCTCATCATTTGTATAACGGGCTTGACCTATTTTAGTCAAAGCATAGCTTGCCTATTTCCATGCCTAATCACAACTAGATCATGACCCTTCTTTCTACTACAATTAGCTGGAAGGCCTAAATTATGCTTGAAGGAGTTGAGAAACTGATGATAAAGAGTAGGCACTATCACCAAGATTAGATCTGAGGTTATGCAGCTGCAATACCTTTCCCCAAAAAAGGTATCCTCATGTTCTCGTTGCTACTCACATGACAATGATTCCTACACGGCAAGGTTAAGGCACTCTATCATGATCATTGGTACATAAATAATATATAGCTATCTGTAGTGCAATAAGTTTTCTTTTTAATAATACATCTCTAGAATTAGCCCACATTAAGTCAAGTAAAATTATATTTGTATGGGTTTCTTAAGTTAAAGTAAATCGAATGCATACCTTGCTATTTAACAAAAATGATACTTTGGAGTTATGTACTGCTAGCCAACATATCAAGCATTTCTTCAACCTTATCACTCGAATTGTTTTTGTCATCCCATCCAAAACTCATGTCAAATAAAAGTAAGTTGTGCTATTGTCTCCATGTTGCCTTGAATCTTAGACTTTTCCCTTACAATTGTTTCGCTAAATAGTTGTAACCAAGGCAAGCCACTTCCACTTTTACCAACAAAGTTAACCTACTTAGACAAGAAAAAGTTGCCTTTAGACTCTTTCTAGGACCTCATTGTATATTGACATTGTATGTGCATTTTTAGTTTCCTTAAATCATATAATATATCACCATAACTTTAATGTGAAGGCTGTAAATTAGACTCCATCTAAATTCCATATGTGTACAAGTAAAGAAAGATAAACAAAACATACAACAATATATTGTCATCAAAACATGTATTGTAAGACCAACAAAAGAAACGCGAGAGAAATAGAGTACTGATAAGAATGTTATGGTAAGAAAGAGGAATGTTGAAAGATAAAACCCAATTCAAATTGAGATCGAAGTTAAGTCAAACATATTAAAAGATAATGAGAGTAGCGACAAGAGCACCACTGTTAGGGGAGCCATTGGTTGCCTCAAGGGCAATTGGCAAAGTAGGTGCCAAGTAGTGTATGCGCCCGATGCCCGAGGTGCTAGGTGTAAGAGGTGGGCACTCACTAGGTTGCCCAGCTGGGCGCCTAAGATAGGTGTTCTCATTTGTTTTTACGAGGCGGTCATCTTACCTTTTAGGGGGTTCTGGGATTCTGTTAAAAGTCCGCACCTACAAAGTGCTTGGAAGAGTTTTGCTTGGATGCTTCATACTTGAGAAATCCTTTGGATCATCAGTAAGGATTATTGTTCTAGTGACAACTCTTACTTTTCTTAGAGATTGTTTCATTTTTCATATGTCTCAAGAGGCACTATCGAACTTTAGGTCTTAGAGGTTATTTGAATTACCTATTGTCATGAGGTTGAAACATGTCTCACTTTATGTCCCACATAACAATTACAGCTTGTTTGATTTTATTTCCAAAGGCCATTTCCATTTCTAGCCATTTCTAAAAGTTGGAAAGTTAGTTATGAAATGGAAATAGAAATTGAGATGTATTTGGATAAAATATTGGAAAGTAATGATTAAAATAGGTTATAGAAATGAAAAGTAGGTTAATTTATATTTTTTATGTTTAAAAAGATTTTTATTAAAAAAATATATGTATAGTTTATTAATTTTAAAATGATAGTGGATACTTTATGTTAAATCAAATTTGAATTTGATTGATGTGTGATTAGATGATAAGGTAGGTTTAGAAAGAGTTTTAAGAAGAAAATATGTACTTTTTCTAAAAAAATTGTGAGAAAGTGTTTGTTTTCAATTTTCATTCCCACATTTTTCAATTTTCATTCCCACATAAAAATGAAAATGGGGCTTGGAAGTGAAAATGAATGGTCCATTAGATTATTTTATGAAACTTTTCATCTCGAAGATCCTTCAAGATCACTTGCGGAGTTTTGTTTTCCGCGAAGTGCTTAGGCATTTTCCTAAGCTTGTGAGGTTGTCTTCTCAACCAGTATAAATTTTCAAGATAACTTGTTACTTTTTACTTTAGGCACCCGCAAGAGAAGTGTCTCCACTGTGGGCATCAACAACAAGATTGACTCTGCTTACATTCACATTTCATGAGAATTTTCTTTCAATGTTTTCTCACTTTTTGTATTTATGAATTCTTTAAAAATCATTTCCAGAAGCTAGTGCATCTCTAGCAGGCTCATTATTTATAGAATCCGTTTCAATAGGTTCCTCAACATTAATAAAAAGGCAACATCTATTACAACCTCTATGTCAATGCATTTTCAGTAGATTCATCAATAACAACAAATTCATCCCCAACACTCTCCATCAATTTAGATAACCTATCCAAGCTCATATCTTGGTCTAAAATATCCAAATAAAAAATTGGACCTTGTGCTAGGAGGATTATGCCACATATATTGAAGTAATGATAGTAATAGTCTAAAGATTTTCCTACAAACATATCATAGAAGTCCTCAAACCATAGGAAGGTGGATTTTTCTTTACTTCTAACTTTCATCTAAAACATTCTATCCTTCGATATAATAACAAAAATCATCAATAAGGCTCAATCTTTTTTTTTTTTCATAGCTTGATCTAGTAACCTCTTCTAGTTCAAAAATCTAATGGCTCAAGGCTTATAACTATTGAAATGGTGCCCTGCAAGCCAATTAGATTGGCGTTGTAAACTATTTCACTTGTGATACAATCTTTATTAAATGATATTCTACAAATGGCCATTTTCATCGTATGCTTCTATTTACTTCATTGGCATTTCATTAAAACTCTTAGATCACACATAGACTATGGGATTTGGTCACGCATTGGGTGATGATCATAAAACAAGTCTTACATAGCCATGATCTTAAATCTTCTAAGTCATAGGATCTTAAAAGACATGGCACCTAAGATTCGAATAGAATTGCACTAACGATGCACAAATTCAAGGAGTTGGGTATTGCTCCATTTCATGAGCAATGCCATATGAGATATGAGTGCATGTTAGTAGGTGCTTGTTAAAAAACAAGGCACTGAAGGTCCACCTAGAGAATTCATTACATAGTCGAGGTAGCAAGTCAGTGGTGGCAAGTTCTCCAACTTATGTTAGTGCATATAATTAGTCCTTTGACTTGAGGATTCATGGTAAACTTGTGTTTAGATTCTCATGCTTTGATTTTTTTTTGGCCACATAGTGGGCTATTTAGGTGGATGTTGGGTATTAGCTACTTAGATATGGAGGTTTGTAAGATTTAAGATGGGATCTGACTTTTCATTATTGTGAAAGGTGAGTACATCTCTTATTTATTCTATAATAATTTATTCCAAGGAATCTTGACGCAAAGTAGGATGATAATTTGAACAAAAAAAATTTCCAAAAATGAGGTCATAAACTAGAATCGAGCATTTGAATAGAGACATAAAATTGAGGCTATTACTGAGTTGACAAATGTTTTTCCCTAGGCCTCTTTTGGGAGATAAAAAATGAAAGGATCATATTTTCACAAAACATGTAGAGCTAGAATGGTTCTCTAAAAGCATTCATTTAAGCATATTAGTTGGGCTCTATGAGCTTGAGATTGGACATCGACTATAAAGATCGGGTACTTTTCAATTAATGGAGATTAATTGAATTGAGTTGATTAGTTCAAAGGAGTTTAAACTAAGATGAATATAAGATATTCAAAAGTCATAAAGAGTTGCAAGCCAATGTCTACTAAATGGTAGAACCTATTAGGTCACATGCAAAAGCTAATTGCATCTCCTTGGTGATGAAGTGGGATTTGTTAAGTAGTTGGAAAATTTCTACATGAAAAAATTGGAGGTTGACCAATTGACACAATGGTTGTGGTCGAATTTGGCTTGATCAATTTAAGGAGTTAAATTGATGCAATTAATTTAAGGAGTTAAATTAAACTAATTAATTAAGGAGTTAATTATTTGGTGCC
The DNA here is from genome assembly GCA_014898725.1 of Jacaranda copaia. Lineage (NCBI taxonomy): Eukaryota > Viridiplantae > Streptophyta > Magnoliopsida > Lamiales > Bignoniaceae > Jacaranda > Jacaranda copaia. Next base: position 227,806 of record JACGDI010005499.1, on the reverse strand, counting down.
ACATCATTATCAATTGATCAAGTTAGCTTAAAGGGTTAATATAATTGAATTAAAGAGTTAATTCAAATTAATTAATTAAATTAAAGAAGTTTAGTTTAATTAAAATGGTGAATAACTTTTAAAGGGAAAATTCAAATTCACAATGCCAACTTGCAAGACCAAATGGGCGGCCACCTTGAGAAAAGTGTGATGCCACCTTGGCATCACCCCATCCTCACTCTATATGTAAATATATAGTCACACAACCAGCTACATAAGATGCTCTCTCATTCCATGTGAATTAGATTCTCTCAATTTCCCTCCATTTCCCAAGTATTGCCTCATGTGTTGAAGCTTCGCTTTTCATTCTTCTCCTACCTCCAATTCAGCCTTCATATTTTCATATTCTCCTCTCTATTTTCATATTTTGTAAGATTCAAGATGGGATCCGACTCCTCATCATTGTGAAGGGTAAGTACATCTCCTATGTATTTTATAATGATCGATTCCAAAGAGTCCTTGCGCAAGATAGTATGATAATATAGAAAATGAGTTTTCCAAACATGAGGTCATAAACTGGAATTGAACATTTGAATAGAGACATAGAATTGAGGCTATTATAGAGCCGGCAAATATCTTGCCCTAGACCTCTTTCGAGAGATAGGAGACGTAAGAACTATATTTGCATGGAACTCATAGAGCTAGAATAGTTTTCTAAAAGCATTCATTTCGGCCAATTAATTAGGCTCCATGGGCTTGAGGTTGAACATTGACCATGAAATTGAGTACTCTTTAATTAATGGAGATTAATTAAATTGAGTCGATTAGTTTAAAAGAGTTTACTCTAAGATGAATATAAGATATTCAAAAGTTACAAAGAGTTTTGAGCCCATGCTTAATGAATAGTAGAACCTAATAGGTTACACATAAAAACCAATTGCATATCCTTGGTGTTGAAGTGGAATTTGTTAAGTAGTTAGAAAATTTCTGCATGACAAAATTAGAGGTTGGCCAATTGAAACAAAAGTTGTGGTTGATTTTGGCTTGGTCAATTTAAGGAGTTAAATTGATGCAATTAATTTAAAGAGTTAAATTAAATCAATTAATTAAGGAGTTAATTATTTGGTGCCACATCATTATCAATTGGTTAAGTTAGCCTAAAAAGTTAAGCTAATTGACTTAAAGAGTTAAGTTAAATTAATTAATTAAACTAAAGGAGTTTAATTTAATTAGAATGGAGAATAACTTTCGAAGGGAAAATTTAAACTCGCAATGCCAACTTGCAAGACCAAGTAGGATGTCACCTTGAGGAAGGTATGATGCCACCTTAATGTCATATCATCCTCCCTGTATATATAGATATAGAGTCGCACAGCTAGCTACATTAGATGTTTTCTCATTCCATGTTAATTAGATTCTCTGAATTTTCCTCTATTTCCCAAATGTTACCTCATGTGTTGAAGCTTCACTTTTTTTTTTCTCCTATCTCCAATTTGGCCTTCATCTTTGCATATTCTCCTCTCTATCTTCGGCCAATATTGAGGAGTATATAGCATTGGTGTGTAGATCATTACATTAGAGGCATGACGATTGGATTGCTTTGCCTTTGGAGATCCAATTTCTAGCAACGACTTGGATGCAGTTCTAGGGGACCTTTCCAAGTTCTGATTGAGCTGATTTTGGATTATAGATCCAGTAAGGTGTTGTGGAGCTCAAGTAAAATTTTTGGCTCTAGGAAAATTCATTTGGTTGGGGAATTTCAGTTGCTACTCTGTTATATTGCTGAAAGGCAATTTTTGAAGAGTCAAGAGCTTTCTTCTAGCTTCCTTGGTTTTTGGTGGAAAAACAAGGTAATCCTTATCCTTAATATGAATTATTAGCATGTTTAGATCCTTGTTTGCACGTGTAGCCTAGTTAGTTTCTATTTTTGAAGTGTTCATTATTAGATCCTAGTGCTACATTTGCTTTCACTAATAGTTGAGAGTTTAGTTTGAAATTATCCTGGTATAGCCGACTTAACTCTTGTTCAAGGTATCATTTGCCATATGAAGCTTTAACATTTGCTCTTTCAACTTACTTATGGTTTCTTCTTTATCTCAAAAGCATTAAGTCATTTTAGTAGAGTTATTAGATGACCAATGTGATATCAGTGGATCAAAAAATATGCTCAACTAAAAAAATAAAAAAGAGAGCAATGAAGAAGAAACAAGGAGGGATTGAAGGAAAGATAGTGAGAAATGCAGATAAATGTTATACCTTATCAATAGCTCCAGCAAATTTAAGTCTAAAGACATCATCGGGAAGCTTTCCACGCAGTGGCAATCTCCTAGAGGGATAAGACCTTGCAAGAACTTTAGGATAAGAGATTGATCACCATCTGTTAAAAGAGAGTTGAAATGGTGTTGATGGTAGCTTGGGCAAAATTGTTGAGAAAAATAGCCAATAAACATTTGTATGAGGAAAAGATTGAAGTAAATGAGGACTAACTAGGTCCTTCAGCATGAATAGTAATTTTAGCTGGGCGGATGGAAGGGAAGTTGGAATAAAAGCAGTAGACAGCAATCCAGTCTTGGTTGCAATAGAACCTCAAGAATTTCTTAATACAACAGTTCTCTTCATACAATTCTTGAACATCATAATGCCTTTAAAAGACAAGCTACAAATAAGTATGAAATAATAATTGTAAGGAGTAAAAATGACACTCAGATAAAGAAAATAGAACAATGGAGTCTGATAGCCTTACCTCCCATTGGCTGAGGCTAAAGCAATAGAGTAGCCCAAGCTCTACTAGGGTGCTAATTGTTATAATGTGAAGATCTAAATGATCCAAAAGTTCTTGGGCAAAATGAGATGATTTGTTAAAGAAAATCTATGGTAGTGGAAAAGTCTAGACCTCTAATTAGTAGGAAAATCCCAAGAGAAAGTAAAAAATCAAGAAAATTTTTAGGATACCCATTCAAAAAGTTTGCATCCCCATGAAAAGTAAAATAAAACAAGCAGAATCAATTTATGATAAAAAATGAATGGAAGAAGTTAGTAGAACAGGTGGCCTCAGCATGGATGGCAAACCTGCCATCAAATGAAAGGATGTGGAATTAAGTTGGCTCAAAGAAATATTAAACAAGCAAGAAGTTGACAAATAAAGGGCTAAGATTGCGAACTTAAGGCTACAATCTATGTATGCTGTGTAAAGACATAAAAAGTCTGTCAAATATTTGTTAAGGTGATCCTCCATGATAGGAACCAAAATTTCGTACCCTGGATGAATCCCAAACTTCTCCCTTATAATAACTTATTTGAGTGGTGTGGAATCTACACTACTATAGATTATAGTGAAGAACCCTAGCTAATCTAATTCATTCTTCATAATGATATAATAGTCTTCTGCCTCACAACTGGGCATTTTCTCAAACATTTTCTCAAAATCATGATTGGAACTGTTTTACTATATGGTTTAGTTGATTTAGTATGAATCATGATGTAAGATAAGTATGGAAGCTAAATAAAAGTGAAAATATAAAGAATTAAAGGAATATGTAAAGATGTACCAAGAAACAGATATAATACCTAGAATGAAGATGTAGGGGGAAAAAACTAATATAATAACAACAACAAAAATGAATGCTTTGAAAAGAAAGTTTATAATTGCAAAAGAAGATAAATGATTAGGATTCCAACGAGTGTTTCTTGAAATTATTAGGAAAGAAGTTGAAGCAACACAAGGTGTGCATGAATGATCCTGGCCCTTGAGACTCTGCAATAAGAAATATAGATAGATGAGATGGAATAGATGAAATGGTGGTGCTTTAATAAAGTCTGGAATGCAGATTTGAAATGATATGCATTTATTAAGAAGATCAAAGATTTGTTTGAGGAGTATCTTCTATGCCAAGATAGGCATTATTAATCCTCAAGATCATAAAACAGGACATTCAACTCATTTCTAGTCAACTAGACTGCAAGCTTTTGTTCTAGTTGAGTTGAGGACCAACTGGTAATAAGAAAAATTTGTTTTTTCTTCTTAATTGTGCTTGCCTATGAAGAGTCTAATTGCTCAATTGGGACTTGTGATTAGAGATAGTGATGGGTGTTAGAATTAGATAGCATAAGTCCAAGTACTTCGGGTTGGGCACCTGATATATTAGATAGCAATTTTAGCTACCTAATACTGACCCAAATTTGTCGGGTACTCGATAACATTGTGTACCCAAAAAATTCGAGTATGAGTACCCAACCTAATTTTTTTAATTTAAAAATTAAATAAAGAAATTAAGGCATGGCCTTTGTTAATATACTAACAGGGGCCAAACCTTGGCCTCTTTGGCCCTTGTTAATAGAGGCCAGAGTACTTACTTCAGCCTCCATTAATAGAGGCCATAATATATATGTATATATATAATTAACATATAATTTTTTTTAATTTTTTATGATTAAAATTATATAATATAATATGATACGTATTATAATATATATTTATACATACAAATTTATATTGGCTACCTGAACTACTTAATCGGGTAGAAGGTCTTATCCAACATCCAACTCGAAATTCTGTTCCAATATCAGGTACTCGATCCAATTTTTTTTTCCAAGAAAAAAATTTGACCCAATCGAATAATATCCAATTGGATTAGGGGGG
>JACGDI010005499.1:154026-223178 GCA_014898725.1 Jacaranda copaia | reverse complement strand
CTACTCGATCCCAACGCTCACCCCTAATTAGGGATGGGTTTAGATCTATACAAATTCACAAAATGAAGGATAAGTCAAAGTAAGAAGTATTTTAAGCATAAAAAAGTTCTTAAACCCAACAGATAGAGGGCCTAGATAAGAACTAGGAAGATGAAATAAAGTGTCCAGATCTCGTTCAGACTTTAGAAGTTGTAACTTAGTAGGACTAGGAAAAGGATGAGGGAAAAAGAGATTGATTCGTGTAGAATTAAATTCTCTCATCTATAAAAATACCAAGATAAATGCAATTAAAACTTAATAATCTCATTCATCTTCTCAATTTGTTCCAACCACCACTCATTTTCTAACCCAAGTGTCAAAAGTTTTCATGAGATGATCCCAATGTCTTTAGCCTTACGTTTGCAGGGCATTCAAAATTATAAAAATGATAGCACCTGCCAAATTAAGTCGAAAACTACATCATCTATTCCCAATCACGCATCAATTCAAAAAGCAAATTTATAATTTTGGGCACCTGTCAAGCATGATTCCTTGTGCTCTTTGGATGTCATTTTCATGCCACCTTCAAATTGAGGGGAAATTGACACAGCCATTCTTTTCCTTCTTGGATTGTGGCGTGCTAACTAATTTAAAAGGAGATGGTTCACCTTTTTCCGCGGTTAATGGGTAAATTCAGTCAAATCAAAATTCGAACCCTCTTTTATTTGTTTCTTATTGTCACATCAAAAGTTAATTAAACTGGCATTAGTTATTCATTAGGTAAACTCACATTGAAACCTACAAATAATAGATAAAGACTAATTTTAGGAACTTGCAGTGAGTTCGAGTGGCATGCTGGAGTTTAACGAAACGAAATAATTAATAGCTGTGTGCATCTGTGTATGTAAACTTTCTAATGGAGCTTGCGGTTCTTGACTGAAACCACCCCTGATTTGAAGGCCTGTTTTTTAGTTGAGCCCAATATTTAAGGTTGATATCAGATGCGATGCGTGGTTAAGATATATGGGTCCATTGTATTGTTATGTTGTGCGTACTTGTGCGGATTTTATTTTAAAAAAGTGTTTGATTGGACCAAAAAAAATTTTACGACTTCAAATTTATTTGATGCAAGATAAAACTTAATATCCTTATATATCTTTAAATTGAGGAGTTTAAGAAAAGGGCTATGAGGGTCGCATTCATTAATAGTGCTAACAATGATGGCATGATTTATTTTCTATTAAATACTCACATCTTATTGCTTAATCAATCTCTAAACATCAGAGTAGATCTACCCTTTGTTGACTAGAAATTGGAAGCTAATATTCGAAAGGCACAATTAATTAATATTACGGCATTAATTTTAGACTCTGTATATTTTGTTGTAATTACATTGAGTATTGTTCAATAAATTATTTTTCAAGGACTAAAGAATATAAACTTTCTACTTATGATTTTTAAGATTGAATTATAATCAAATTACTTTAGGTCAGTTATCGTTGCCAATAATTGACAATTATACAATTCAAACAATTTATTTGAACTCACCTCAAATAAAAAATATATAAAATCCTTAATTCAAAAAATATTTACAAATTCCAAATCAAAACAATGGAATAAAGCTTTTTACTTGATCAATACAAAAGAATGATAAATTGGTGAGAGTTCTAAAATAGATTCCTACCAACTGCAATTATAGAGAATTTTATCTGAAAGGAGACTACTAAAAAGTTGCGTGAAAATCATGTATTCCTCTAATATGAACGAGATATCGTATTGTTAGCTAAATTATTACCTTCTAGTTCTGTTGATCCAAAATTTAAACTAAACTAGATTTTGTTATTTAAATTAATTTATTTCCTAGAATGATAGTTTAATTTCATATTCACTTTATTTATTTAGAATTGGAAATCTTTTAACATTTTTAATTGATTAAAATCTATATTTTAATAAAATTCTTGTTCTCTTTCTGTGTATTTTTATGTATTTTTTCTAAAATGCCATTATATTTATGTTCAGTCATTAGAATTGCATAGACAACAACTATTCTACTACCCATACTAGCTTTTAATTTTAGTGTTGCATAGGGCAATAATTTTAAATTTTAAATTTTATTATATTTAATTCATTTATGATTTAGATATTAATTTTTTATAAATATTAAAATAAGAAAAATCCATTGCTTTTTTTCATAAATATTTACTATATGAATTGTGAAGCCTACATAAAATATAATATTATAAACTATTTTTTAAACGAATAAAATCAATCAAAATGAATATAAAAAAAAGTGACTTTATGGGTGCTCAGAATAATTATTTCATAATTATTATCAAATTGCATGAAACCTACTTTTCAAATTTTGTAATTACATAAATTAATGAAATATTCTTGGAACATCAAACTAATAAAAAAAAAATAGGTTAAAGAAAAATCATAATATGAAAAAAGTGAAGAAAACCGATCAAAAGCGAAAAATAAATGTAAAATTTTAATTTACCACATAATTGAAACTTTGAATTCCTTTTGTAAATTAACCTGCTCATAAACATACAAATTTATCAATATTAGTAAATCACAATTCAAATTATAAAATACATGCATAATCGAAAAAATTAAAAAAATGAGAATTTAACTCTCCAAGCAAATTATCCTATAAAGGTGAAGAAAAAAGAAAATATATTTTTATGCCTTCAAATATTAGTGTATTGCATGTTTGGTTATATTTAGTGTATATTGCTTGTAGGGATTGCGAGCTTAGATTGAGGAACTTAACTTAATTAAAACTACAAATTATGAAATAAGATATAATTTAGGAAAATATTAAATTAAGGTAAAATTTTTCGGACTAAACATAGAGAGAGTTATTGAAAATCTTACTATTTCAAAATATAAAAAATGTCAAAACTACTTTACAAACTCAATACCTGAATTTATTAAATAAAAATTTAAATATTTAGCATAATTATGTCAATAGCTAAATTTACATACTCGAATTAGCCATTTATATAATAACAATTGTTCCTAGATGATCAAAGGCAACAACGACTGTATCATACTTGATAAAATTTTAAAATTCCTTAACATATGCAATCTCAAAATTATTATTTTAAAAATAAATTAGCTATCAATTTACTTAATTTGAAATAAATATGTCACCTTAATGACATGGTTTATAATCTAGTTCGAACCAATAATATACACACAGTTGGTTTATATGTAAATTATAACTGGATCCACAGAAGTGTGAATATTGAACATACGAAAAGTAATAAAATTACTTTTAAAAAATCAATTGAAAATAATTTTACATACATAAATTAATATATATTATTAACTCCATACATAAACTAATATATACATATATAGAGAGAGATGAACATAAAAATTAGTATGGAATATCACACACATATATATTGAGTACATACCATCATTGGATATGGAGTTATTAAAAAATTACTTAATATAGTGTGGATTTACTAATAATAAAATAGCTCATTTAAATAGCAAATTATATATGAAAATTATTGAGATGGTAAAAGGGACCAAAGTAACTTATCCATATAATTGTTACATAATAAATATTCTTAAAATATGATTGAACATTATTTTACTTTATATATATTTGATTTTATGAATACACAATCATTCATAGAAAATATATATTTTTATTTCTTTGCAAAATTTTCATCTTTTTAATTTCATACTATAGGCAAATTTTCTTTTATCTATACTATTTTGTTGAAATTTATTTATATGTAAACTTCATTTGAAGTTTATTTAATCAATACAAATGCCTTGATTTTTAAATTTTATTGTTCTCAATTTATAATTTTAAATATATATTATATTTATTTATATATAAATTAATTATATTATTAGAAACACATGTATTGAATGCGCAACCAGCGTTGATTTTAATTATAGTTGGATCCAAGTAATTTTATTAAACGCGGTTTAATATGATAGTCAGATAGTTGGTGTGGCATGTGTGGAGAGTGCTTGCATTTGTTGCCGAGGAGGACTCGGCGGCCCCATTGTTCATGAACGTGGGTAGGACTCATGGTTGAAACTAGGGGTATTCACGGGTTAGGTTGGTTTGAATTTGGGGGGAAATGAATTCGAACCGATTATTTTTAATTGGTTCGATTTGAGACGGGTTTTCTTATTTTTAATTTTTGAAATCAGGTTGATTTGGTTTGGGTAATCGGGTTTAAGAGGAAAAAAAAGAAAGAAAGAAGAAGAAGGAGGAAGAGGAAGAGGAAGAGGAGGAGGAGGAGAAAGCACCTGTTGTAATTTTGTTAGTTTTTTAATTAAAAAATTAAAATAATTAAATTATTTTTATAATATTCATTAAAATTCAAAAGCATACAGTATTGCACAAGAGTACTACAAGTTATAATTGTTATAAATTATCTCTTTATTTATCACAAGTTATGATTGATATTATAAAATTTCAAATTCAAATTTCAATTGAACATTAAATACAAATATAGATAACAAAATTTTAAAAAAAATAATAAATTATTTTTTATTTTAATTAATCGGATCGGGTTAGGTTGGTGAGAGTGAAATTTGAAAACTGAACCAAATGTAATTAGGTTAGATCGAATTTTATCCTATCAAACTAGATTACTCGAATCAAATTGATTTTATTTGAATCCTCAAATTTATCGGATTGAGTTGATCCGACGAACAACCCAGCGAAATACAAGTGCGCACGTAAACGAATTCTTGCGCAGTTGGGATGTCATTTGGAGCCCACATAGGTGCAATCAAACGGCTTGGGTCTCTGTCAGCAAATGCTTTGCCACTAATAAGGTGTTTACGGGTAGAATTGAGTTGGCTTTGGATAAAAATAAATTGAAATTAATTATTTTTAATTGATTTGATTTAATTTGGGTTTTAAGATTTTTAATTTTTGAACCAAATTAAATTAATTTGATTTAATTTCTTCAATTTGAACCAAATCAATTCAATCTAAATTGAATTGGTTTGATTTGGATAATCTAATTTTTAAATAAATAAATAAATAAGAAGGAGGATTAAAAAGTACAAATTATAATTTTTTTAATTCTTTAATTAATAAATTAAAATAAATAAATTATTTACAAAATATTCATAAAATTTCAAAAACACATATAAAAGTATCACAAATCATAACTGTTCTAAATTATTTTCTTCTTTATCATAAATTATGATTGATAATATAAAATTTTAAATTAAATATTAAATATAAATATAAATAATAAAAATTATAATTTTAAAAAATATTATTTATTTTAATTAAATAACCGGACCGATGAATACAAAATTTATAATCAAATTAAATATAATCATGTTTGATCAAACTTGACCCGAGTAAATTCAATTATCCAAAGCAAATCTAACCAATTAGATTGGTTAGATTTGATTAATCATTTCATGGTATTAGACCCATGGCCACTAAGCTCTCACAGCAGTGAAACGCTATGGTTCGACGCCCTGGGTGCACGGCAGTTGCTCCGCCCTCCCACTCGACATCATGCCTATAAATCCCTGTGCACTTAGGCTTCAATTGTCCCACCCGCACTCGCAGAGGCATGCTTCTTTGAATGGTACGGTTTTGATAATTTTACCGATTATTTGTTGTATTTTTCTTGAGTAATTCGGGTTTAACGTTATCTCCTTTTGGAATCGGATAAGGGATTTTATGAACTATATCAATTTTCTGACGCTGTTGCTGAAAAAGGAATCTAATTTTGGTAAATTATATATATGTATATATATGCACGATTGTGTTGAGGAGCACGCTTGCTAATTTCTGTTAGGTGGTTTAATCAGCTGAAATTGAGGATGATTTGTTAAAAATAAGAGTGTTTTTTCATGTGAAAAGTCTTGGTTTATTGAGCAGATTTTGAGAGGATTTACCGTACAAAGCTCTTCTAAGTTAATCATTTGATTTGCAATCAATCTATTTAAGTATGCCTTTCTGTCTGTGTATCAGAAAGCGTACTTATTCATCACTTATTTTACTTTCTGTGATCAAAATTAAGGTTGCTGCTTATGTTTTGGTTGTCTGCAGCTTAATGGATCAAGCAATTTTTGAAAATGGGGTCAAAGAGGCTCGACAGCTTCCATCTTATGATGATGAGCGTGGAGGTGTCATAGTGGAAATGGGGGAGCCTATGGACCCCAATCATTTTAGTGTGATTCTAAGAAATTCGATTTCACAGTGGAAGCTGGAGGTATTTATGGCAATAACATACATCTTCCTTTGGCATAACTATATGTACACTTTTGATATGATCCAAACTCTGCTAAATGGATAAGTGCGCTCACATAGAATCTAGAGAGATATTAATCTCTCCCCTTTTCTTTACCTGGCTTGATGCTGTAATTTTCAGGGAAACCAAACTTAAGCTGATGGATCTGAATCAGATGTTTGTCAGATGGAAATAAGAATCATAATCTCAAATTTTAACTGATGCTTATTTCCATCCCAATCTTAGGGCAAGATGGTTACTGATGGTCATTATTGTTGTATTTCTTACATTATACAACCATGTTTGAGAAAATATGATGTGGTGATGAGAATATTGCAGATGACTGAAGTTGCCAGGCTTTCACTTATTAAATTTTTTCTAGTTTCCTTTTGAGCATCTATACTTTAATTGGTATTGCAGAGTAGAATTAACTATCTCTGAGTTCATTTAATCTAATTGTTAACTGATTATTTTTGGTGGGCCCTTGAGCTCTTGATTGAAGAGTTGCCAAATTTCTCGATAAAAATTCTTTTTGGCTTGATCAATCACATTGGCAGAGAAACTGCAACTGAGATATTTAGCATGCTAACCAACGTGTGCAAGTCAGAGCTGCAGTTGTCAGAGTTTCCCTTGAATTTTGTGTGGTTTTGAATGTGACTAGTGTGGATTACTGTTTTCCTTTCCCATGGTTTTACATTATGTTGACATAGTATATAGCTTTATAGTCACATTTTTGCCCGCCTCTCCATGGTCTTCAAAATAGGAGGCGAACAAGTTGTGTTTGAGATGAACATTTGAAAATTTTCAAGCTCTAGCTCGAGCTCACTAACAGAAGAAAAAAGTATTTAATTAATTTGCATTACCTATAGTTATTTAAAAAAAAAATATTATTCTTTCATCTTCTGTATCATCATTATCGTTATATGTTATTAAGTTTCAGATAATTATAATTATTATAAAATTAATTTTATTATGATTTGTAAAATAGTATTGTTATTATGTTACTTCAATAAATATTTTTAATTTAATTTTAGTATGCATAAAATTATCCATAAACCCCACTTTGTTTCTAAAGAAATAATAACATAATTAATTTTTTCATTATTATTAATATTTAATAATACAATTAAATATTTACAATATGAAAAAAAAAAAGATAAAAAAAGGAAGAAGCTTGCGAGCCGATTTGAGTCATCCAGCATCCCTTCAAACACATGGACAATTATACAACCTTCAGAGAAGCTAATTCAGCCTCTAAATTTTGCAGCACTCACAATTGCTGCTCAACAAGCATATGCATACCCTACTTTATTGTTTATTTGTAATTAGAGAGTCTACTGATGCACTAGTCAATTTTTACTGTAAATGAACTCTGGATGATCCATGTCATAGATACTGTGTTCCAATAATAGAGTACTGCAATCAGTTTTTTGCATTTTATTTTTGTTTTTGGTGTTAAAAAATCTTGCAGGGAAAGAAGGGAGTTTGGATCAAGTTACCAATTAAACTTGTGAATCTTGTTGAAACTGCAGTCAAGGTACTTTTTTCCTTGCTTTGATGGAACTCTAAAATTCTTTTCACCTTTATAAGTCTATATTTTTTATAATAAATATTTAATATATTTCACCTTTTTCTGTACCCTAATTCTATCATTCTAGGGGCCAGAGCATATCAAATAGGCTGTATGTTGGCGCTCTTATTAGGCATATTATCAAATGTTGGGGCTTAAAGAGACTCCAAGGCTTCATTTGCATGAAATTAAAGGCATAGTCCTATTGTTATTTTAATTTACTGGGTGGGAATTTTTGTTAAAAAAAATTAAAGTCTGTTTTGTGTGGACGGTTGTGGTTTAAGGCGTGGACCTCAAACTGTTTATGCATCTACCTGTTTATGAATCTAAAAGGAAGTTGAGGCAGTTAGGTGCTAGTCTGATCTCCAGAAGTGCAAAAGTAGGAGATGAGAAGCAACCCTTAAAGAACAAGCTCCTTTAAATCAAACTTTAGAAAGCAATACGGCCAATTGGGTAGTAGGTGTGAATTGTCAAAATTCCAAATTAGCAAACCCAAAACCAGTAGCTCTGATAGTGATATAATTCTTGCATGTTGAATCTGGATAAGATTATTTTGCTTCTTTCACTTGTAATTTGGCTCGGAGACCAACATAAAGTTTCAGTTTGTTTGGAGCCATTCTAGGATTCTATCTTCTATAGATGCTTTATCATATGGGTTCAGATGAATCATTAGTCTTCTATTGAATCTAGTCACAAATGTTAATCATCGCAGGAAGGATTTTTGTATCACCATGCTGAACCTCACTATTTGATGCTTGTGTACTGGATTCCTGAAACTCTTAGCACAATCCCAGCAAATGCAACACACCGGCTCCGCATTGGTGCTGTTATTATGAATGATAAAAGAGAGGTACTTGATACCATTCTAATTGCTAGTTCCTTTTTATCGTCATTTGTGTGTGAATAACTACACCCAGCATGAGTGGCCTGCAAGTTTGTCCAGAACTTGTTGCAGAAAAGTGGATTGGATTGAAAACAATGCACCAAAAGGATTCTTGGAGAGACCTCTTTTTTCTTTTCATCAAGTCATTACTTACTTTTAAGCGACATCTTTTGTGTTTGCTGTGCTTATCATACTTGGTGTAGTAGCTCAAAGAGGTAAATAAGGCCCAAGAATCAACCAAGCAAGTGGGAAGGCAGGTCCAAAATGGAACAATGTAACCATTTGTATGTAAACAAATTGATCAGGAATTCAATAAACACTTGTTGATAATTTGTGTTCGTAACTTGTTTTTATTAATAGAAAACAGCAAGGCCCCTAAAGTGGTTAATGGGTGGTGAGACTTTGAACTGGTGTTCTTTTGACTAATCCTGTAATTGGATTGCTGTTGGTAGTGTCATCACATTCTTCTTGATGGTCCTTTTATAATAGTGTTGCCTTGGTTGCAAAAGGTTTCTCTTTTTCATTTTTACTGATGTTTGTTTCTGTGACCACCATTATCCCTGGTTTCTTTTGTTTGGCATGTAGCAATAAGTCAAATTTTCGTATTTCATCTATGTCTGGATGTTCATTATCCTCTTTCCTGCTGAGTAAGCACACACTAGTCTTCAGTTAATGTTCATCTTGTAGCTTTACAATTAAGAATTTAAGTGCAAATTATGCAGATGGTTATTGATATTTTGTGGGAGGGTTGAGTTCCTATTCTGTTTCTAACTCTTGCAACTTGTCTTGCATAGTTGCTTGTTGTTCTGGAAAAGCACGGCAGGTCTCAAGGAACAGGTATTTGGAAGATCCCTACAGGAATTCTTGAACAGGTTTGAGCTTTTAACTGAAAGTTTCAGTTCAGAGAGTATGTTTCCATTCCCTTTGACCAATACATTGCGTTGTACTTTCCAGGGAGAGGATATTTTTTCAGGTGCGAGGAGAGAAGTGAAAGAGGAAACAGGAGTAAGCAATTCCTAAATGATGATTAATGCGCATGGAATCTCTTTCTGCTGTTGATCACTATTTCTGAGAGAGATGATGGTATTTGTTATTGCAGATTGATACAGAATTCATGGATGTGCTGGCATTCAGGTAAAATGGCTGCATGAATTGAGACCTTAATTTCTCCTTTGATCTAAAGATTGTTTTTCCAACAAAATGCAGCTGAACATTCATAAGCTTGGCTGGTTTCAAAGATGAGAAACTATTGCTGTTTAGTTAGGTTAATTGAGATGGCAAAATTTGGCCAGCACACACACCTTTCTATTTTACACACTGAAGTTTGCTGGCCATCTAAACTCCATTCTCAGACTAATCAAAATTCAAATTTCTTCACATGAAAATACGAAAGCTCGTCAACTGGAAGTTTCCAGGTTTCTTTATATGCTATGCTGCTTTTACTGATAGGCAAATGCACAAGTCCTTCTTTGAGAAATCGGACTTAATTTTTCTATGCATGATGAGGCCTTTATCCTTTGACATCCAAAAACAAGACTCAGAAATTGAGGCAGCCCAGGTACCATAGATTATTAATTGATGTTATTGTTAATCTTTGCTGCGGAATCTGCCTGATGCTGATTGCTGAAAATAATTTTAACTTGCATGTAGTGGATGCCAATTGCAGAATATGCAGCACAACCTTTTAGCCAGGAACAATCTATTTTCAAGTATGCTGCTGATGTCTGCCTAGCAAAGGTTGACAAGGGTTACACTGGATTCACTCCACTGCCGATAATGTTGTTTTTCAATGACCAGATCAGCTATCTTTATGTCAACAAGGAGGACCTGAACCTGTGATAATCTCCATTTTGTCCTCTGAAGCAGGACCAGCAATTACAGGAGTTTTTTCTGTAATGGTGATTAGCAGAGCCGTTAATTTCTAACAATTTGTCTGTAGCTAGCCGAAAGATTAATGTGGAACTAATTCAAATCCTGTTTGTATTTAGCCACACTATCATCATTTGCTTCTGCTCTTCTCCTTTAGTGGAAAGGAGATATTGGCTAGGGTGTGATTCGAAAACTTTATATATATATATTTTTTTTGGTGTGTGTGTAAAATTATGTGCTCTATATAGAACTGTAACAATAAAATGCCTATGATATATAATTTTATTGGAATATTTCTGTCATATAACATGACATTTCGTTTGTCATAGGCAGGTCTCTGAATACCCAAGAAACAAAAATAGATGATGGCAGATTATCTGCGAAGCTAAAATTTGTCTGCAGAGGAGCATAATAGCATTTCTACTTCATATGCAAGTACGTCTTTTCCTTACTTCTTATTTAACATCATGATTCATGAATTGTAGCAGACTCACTCCGGTTAAGTCTTCTTTCGAACTATACAAAATTGATGAGATCAAAATAGATAACATAGCTGGCAGATTCTTTGCATGTAGACAGGCAATTAAAAGAATGATTCCAGCAAAAAAGGGTCTCGACTCACCTGGAATCCGAAGTTTGCCTTCTAACTTCCAAAATCACAGCAGCATACCCATTAAATTTCCAGAGCGATAGATGGAGTTCCGCCATCTCAGGACTCTCTGAATGGAGCTCCCATAACCCTACGGTAAATAAGCATCATCCCATTTAATCATCTCTACATTTGTTATTATTAGTCCTATTCCTTTCCTTATGCCCCCGCGCCCCTACGTTATTCATAGTATTCTTCTGATCTGGATATATTTTCAGAAGCTACTAAGCAGATTAAGTTCAAACTATGGATGTTCAAACAATGCCCTCTGCATTGCTTATCATATTTTCATTAGTTTCATTATTGTAAGAGGTTAATCGAAGAATGTCCAATTTCCCATGGCTTACTGTATCATATCGGTGTTAACTTTCAAACTATAGCTACTCAAGGTTCCAAGCCCTTGCCTTGTTTGTTCATAGTACTTTCAAATAAGCTCCTGCTCGAAGCCGCCACTATCAAAATTATATTTTCTTAAATCTTAAAACATTCTCTCGAAATAAATTATTTTTCCCAAAACAATCAAAACGTGCTCGGATCTGTTGAATGTTGATTGAGGGGGTTACCATTTGGTTGAATAGGATTTTAACTGAAACCAAGACAAAAACAGAAATATTTATCTGGAAGAAACAAATACAGTCTCATCATATCATTGCATTGCTTGTATTTCTATTAATAAATATCCTGCTTTCGCAACTCTCGAGTCGCAAGCCCATCGAATTTCAATTCAAAAATGAAAGAAAGAAAATTACACCACCAACATAAAAATCCTCCCACAAGCAAAATATGAAAAATTAAAAGTACAAGTGAAAGAACGAACAACACACCGTTCGTTTAAATAAACAAATAAGAAGTGTCTGCAATCTAACACAAATAAATTAAATGGCCGCAGGGCCTTAATTATTTTCCCAATAAATTAGAAAAAAAAAAATGGAAAATAGAAGAGAAAGCAAACCGCAAAAATAATAACCAAAGGGACGCACTCAACTCACAGCTGCAGAAACGCAAACCAAAGACTCAAAATTACAGCACCAAATCTCCCACCATCAAATCTAACCGCGCTGTTACCGTCCGCGGTCTGATCAGCCACATCTCCATCTGGAACATCCGCCGGCGAGTCTGATGGAGCAGCCGGTGCCGGCGGCGACTTGTGCTTCTTTTTGGACGGCTTCGGGGACTCTGCATAGGCCTCGGGAGCCGGAGCTGGAGCAGGAGGCAGAGCTGCTTTGAACAACTCCTTGGGCATCAAAACCTTATCCAATTCATAAATAGCCAACGGCTGCTCGTCAATCAAGGTATTGATGATCTTCGCCGTCACAATTTTCGTCATAATCGTCACGTCGGTGCCGTCATTCTGGACAGTGAAATCGTACTTACTGGCGCCGTCAGTCGCTAACGTGTTCGTCAAACCGTTACTCGATTTTAAACCAGGCAACGATTGGTAAATCGGAATTCCGTGGTATTCCTGTAAAGATTGTTTACCAGATGCAGTTAAATTCTTGTATTTAGGCATAAAACTCTTCATAGCGTCATCTCCAGGACAGAAAATAGTTAATCCGCTCTCCACGTTCTCCTCGAATGTCTGTTCAGCTGGATTAGCCAACAGTGTTTCGGCGAACACTTTGCAGCCGTTAGCTGACATGATTGCCGTGATATTCATCTGGCTCGGCCCCGGTGCCGGCGCCTCTGCTTCTGGAGAAGGCAAGATGGTGGAGATCTGAATGACGGAGATGTTGTAGGGGATGGCTTCAACAGACTTGACAAAAGTGGCAGAAACGACGCCGCCATTGTCCTGGGGGGAGAAGCCGACTTTGCCGCCCTTGAGATCAGTGATATTAACAAAGCCGGCTGAGCCTGGAGCCGAGCCGGTGGCCTGAAACATGGTGGCGGCCAGGGCAGTACCGTCTGTAATCTGGTGCAGCTTCTTGGCGTCGAAATAGTCGAGGAGCACATGGAGTGAGAGTACTTTCTTGATGGCGCCGATGGTGAGCTGCTTTGCCAGTAGATCCGACATTCCAGCATTGTCCACCGCACAAACGGTGATTGTTTCTCGTCGGTTGATCTCGGGGGCGAGCTGCGTTACGGTTAAATAGTGGTTAAAGGGGGAGAATTCGGGGTATTTTGCGAGAATGCGGGTGATGTTGTGAGCGTGGATGGTGGAGGGAAGGAGGAGAAGGGAAAGAGATAGGACCACCGCAGCTGCGGCAGCGGCCTCCTGGCGGAGCTGCATTGTTCTCAAGAAAGTGCATACAACGAAGTTTATCCAAGTTGATAGGGTTCTAATGTTGGGTTCTGTGCAGATGAGGTGGAGTAGCTAGAAGAGCAATGAGAGTGCGAGTTTATAGAAAAGATTCGGAATTTGGGTTTAACTACAGGTAATGCCACTGAGTCGATTACTAGTGATGATGAGGGGTTAGCATGTTTCTCTGGTTCTCGTTCTGACTACTGATTAGGCTTATAAGCTCTGAAATGATTATGACTTGTTCAATAATTCGTTGATTACGTTTGGGGTTACCAATGTCATAGGTATTAGGTTTTGTTTGTCGGAGCATTGGAGATGAAGCCGACACTTTTCGAGACCACAAAGGAAAATGATGCTGCTCCTTTAATTTCGATTTAAATAATTGTTATAAAATATTTGAAATTGGATGTATCTCTCTCTAATTTTTCTTCAATTCATTTTTATAATCACATTATACAAAGAATTTTAATTCTTGCAGTACCTCCCACTTATATATTTTCATATTCACATTATTAAAGTGAATTATAAATATTTAAATTATACATTACTATATTGACATATCAACTTATAAGATTATAATATTTTTATTTTACAAAAGTAATACAATTTTATTGCTTGAGTTGGAAGCCTAGTTAAATTGATGTGTTATTTCCCTAACACTCATTTGATGGGTGATGAGGTGGATTTAGTTCAGGCGTATAATTAGTTGAAATCTAGTGAAGTTGATCAGACGATAAGGTTGAGGAATATGCTTGACGTGATTTTGGGGTTGAGTCCTGCAACAAATAGTAAGCGTTAGACTAGTTGAGGTGCTTAGGGTGACAATATGCATATCTTGTTAAGGAATAGAATGGAGTATTTATAGCTTTCTCATGGTGGTGGATATGTCCTTGATGCCCCTGTTATGTAAGCAGGGCCATTGTTTTTGCTTGAGGACCTTCTAGTCTTATCCAACTTGTATATTGTTCTAGGTGGCTCTACCTCCAGCTACTTAGGATAAGGTGGTACATTGGAGATGCGCCCTAGTCTGACATGGCTGCAAAAAGTGATATTGTTGGTGGCACGTGCCATTAATGCAGTGGCGTGCTACTTGGCAAGGCATTCAATGCAACCGAGAGGTTATCATCTTTCTCCAACCTATCTGGTCAAGACAAGTACCTCTACGGAACATCTTCTAAGATCTTGGTCATTGGGAGGCGGTGCAGTCGAGGCTATGTCATTACGGTTGAATGGCTGAGGCCACACTATGAAGGCTATCGACCATAACCTGATCAATCAAAGAACGCTAATATTCACCACAACGGGCAGCAATCTAGAGGTCAAGCAATGGTCTTGCATTGTTTAGTCCGAGATGAGTTGGGCTTAAGGCCAGTTGGGCTGTTTAAGATGTGTTGATCTAGCTTTTGTCCTAGTTGAGTGTTATCAGGCTAGGCCTATAGGGCCCTCAAAAGCTCATATCCTAGTTGAGCATTATTAGGCTGGGCTTATTAGCCATCCCATATCATGAGTCCTTCCCACTCACAAGTCTTGATCAAGCTTGTCAATGAGAAGGAATAGGGAGTAGCTGACTTGCTGACTAGAAGTTGGAAACGATCGACTAGGGCTCAACAAAAATGACCAAGATTTCATGAAGTTTATGAGGGTTTTGTAGGTTGATCAAGGTTTTAGCGCATTTAATGTGCTTGTTACATTAGGTCATATGAAGCACCAAGCAACAATTATGCAATAATTGTTGCCAGTTGGGGTTTTGTGTGTTGAGGCCTATAAATAGACGGGGAGAAAATCCTCATTTTTACATTTACAGTGTTGCGTGAGGTTGAACACAATGTTTTACTGCATTCAGTGTTTTGCTCTTAGGCATCCAAACCCCATAAATGCTTCCATACCCTTGAGCATGCTTTACTATTTAATCTTAAACACGATACATTAGCAGCCATTCTGAGAGTTTTTAGTGATGACAAGGGTATCCTAGGGAGCAATAGTGAGGTGACCAAATTAAATGGGGTTTCGATCAGCGGTGGGGATGACTCGACTAGTGGGTTTGATAGCTCATCAAGTGATAGCTCAACCTCAAGTAATTCTAGTGATGAATGGGTTGCTGCTAGGGCTAAAGCTAGGCCAAGTGAGTCCTTAGTATCTCGCGGTTGGTTATTTACTCCCAATCACTACAGTGAGATTAAGTCGGAGGTGACCAAGGTGGGCCTAAATATCCTTAGGTAAGCATATCACATTCCCCAAGACTATGAGTTGATCATGTATGGGCCTGGGGGTAGGATGCATTGACCACCTACTAGATGCATTATTATGTTTGAGGATGATTTTAAGTGTGGCCTTAGGTTTCCCCTTGCCCTATTGATAATCAATCTCCTAAAGGGCCTTTAAGTGTGTATCACCCAAACTCTTGCCAAACTGCTTCTCAACTATATAAAGCTTTGTGGTTTGGATGCATGTTCATAACTAGTCTCCCACTTTTGCCAATTTTAGCAATCTTTTTCACCTTCCCATGTCTTGAAAGTCAAGAAGCTGTGATGAGTCGAGCTTTCACTATCTGACCATTGGACCACATTGAAAGTTTTTGGTGACCTTGTCATATTTTTTTGGCCAAAAATAAAAAACTCGATACCTTTACATTCGATCTCCTTAGAGGGCAGTTTTAACATTTCTAGGGGTTGGATGTGGGGACACATTGAGATGCCTGAAAGCCAAACCTCAACCTGGCCCAACACCTTTATACAAAATTTAGTCGAGTTTGGACAGATTAAGGTATTTGGTTATATCGAGCACAGAAATCTTATGCTGACGGGCTTGTCGCCCACTAGACTCGACTTGTCCACGAAGGCTCGATTAGGTAGATGTTTACATATATTTCTCTTTGTTGTTGTATCTCTATTATTTAGTCGAGTCTTATATATTTTGGTTTTATTGTCATGCAAATCGAGAAGAGATAATGAGTTAACATGCACTCATGTTATTACTAATACGAAAAGGAACAAGAAACACCGCAAAGGCGTAGAGACTCGATGAGAGGTAGTCACGGTTGTTGTCATGTGTCTGATTGCTATTGCTCTTTTTCCTCTATTAATGGTTCCCCCAAGTAGCAGTCCATTTGCTCAACAAAAAAAACATGTCGCTGAGCAGGCGGGGCCAGCCTAAAAGAGAACAATGATCGATAAAAGTAGAGGTAAAGCTATGGCATCTGTCACCCCAACGGGTTTCAACCTCTTTTGATGTTGAAAGGATGTCAATATTTTTGATCTAATGAAGTTGCCTTCTCTATATTTTGGGATTAAGCTAGTGGTCTATAATTTAATGTCAATGATGATGTCGGGGGAGACTAGGTCCCTACCAATGAAAGTGTTAATGGCTAGTCTCTTTGTATCTAACTAGCACAAAATGGTGGAAATGAGCTAGGGTGCCATGATGAAGGCCTTGGCTTATCATGCCAATATGGTAAGATTCTAGTCAAGTAATATATTTTGTTGATTAACTTGTTATTTTCTCCATATCAAGCTAAGCTATTATTGTTGCAGGTTGGTCAACTAGGCTACCATATGTTTTGGAGGTTGGAGCTGGCTCTCGACCAGCAAGATGCACTGAAAGAGGGGCAGTGAGAAGTGGAGATGATTAAAATTGAGCTCAAGTTTGCCAAAATGAAGATTGAACGACTAACCAAGTAGTTGCATGAGATAAATGCACAGCTCAGGGAAAAAGGTACCAAGCTGATGACTGAGTAAAAGAGAGGAGCACAACTAAGGAGCTCTTGAAGAAGACGCAAGTTTCAGTGTAGTCCTACTACGACAATGGTTAAACTTAAAGGTATGAGTCTGCTTTACAATTTGCTTGACGTTAATTTAGTAAAATGCGGCCTAATGTTCAATGTAAAGCCATCCAGCAATTTATGTTGACCTCTACCTTCATGGATATGAGTGTTGTTTTCTTCCCGATGACACTGAGGATGCATTTGATAAAGCCGTAAAGTAGTTGGAATTTCTTAGCTATATCTTTTGAGTGGAGGATAAGGAGCGCTTTAGTCATATGCTTGATAAATAACTGTGTATGTATCCCCAGGAGAGTGCTCCTGTGGAGAGGTCACGCCCTGACGAGGCTGCTTTTGTCGAATTACCTCATGTTGCCCCTGCAGTTATCCCTGCTCATCAAGGAGGTCAAGGCAGTGATCGTAGAGTTTAACTTTGCCAATAATTTTGCTCTCGACATTAGGGATGGAAAGGTTAATATGGCAGACTAATTTCTACCTGGTATGCACCTCTTCCTGGTCGATGAAGCAAAACCCTTTCAACTCCTAAAACAAAATGAAGAGAGCCATGCACTAGCTGAGGAGGCTAAGTTGAGTAACCCTTAAAGTTGAAGGCATTATGTTTCTGGTCACCCTGTGAGGTGTACTTTGGTAATAGTTTTACTTGGAGTTTTTGAGCAAATGCTTTGTTGATGGATTGCGTAAATTTATGAAATTTCAATTTCAATTCATCGATGTGGATGTGATTTGGTCTTCGTTTGAATGCTTTCCTTGAGGCTGAATGCCAATTGATAATAAATGATAAAACAAGCAATTCGACCTTGGATGGTGAATCATGTAAGATAATCCCTTAATGGAAGAATTAAAGATAAGTTTATGGTCGACTTAAAAATCAATTGATACAAATATAATGGAATTGATCCAAGACATTTAGATCAAGTTAGGGCATGTGAAATTAGATGTGCAATATTATCTATCGTCGACTTCAGGGTCGATTTAGATCATACTCTTAATGATGAAGTAGATGATATCCATATTGAGTCCGTCGTCGACCATTATCGTTAAGATATTATTAGCATTTTTAGTGCATGAGTTACGTAGGCTTATTTTCGACTACCAGGTTGAATTGTTAAGTGAGTGGGTTTGACTGCATGCTAACTCCTTTATTCATAGTTGGGTTACATGGTTTTGATTTCGTTGCTTGAAGCCAATTTTTGGTCGACTGTAGGGTTGACTATGAATGTTTAACTTGTTTATTTACCACGACTAATGAACCTAAATGTCTCGACTAGAAATCAATTATTGGTCAACTACGAGGCCGACTATGAGTGGCCAACTCATTTATTTATTGTAGTTGATAAGCTTGAATGTCTCGACAAGAAACTAATTTTTGGTTAACTGTAGGGTCAACTATAAGTGGTTAAGATGAGTAGATAGTTGTGGAAATGTAAACAACTTTATTAATGTGATACAATATAGTGGAAATTGGATATCTCTTCATACATAAAATTTTTTCCAATTCACTACGTTCCACAGTCGTGGGAGCTCATTGCCACTCATGTCTACCAATCAGTAAGCATTGTGCTTAGATACCTTGATCATGAATAAAGGCCTTCCTATTTCTTGTCAAGTTTTTCTATATTCTTCGATACCTCCACTTTCTTAAAGACTAAGTCTCTAACCCTGAAACTACGTGATCAAACTCCTTTATTGTAATGTCATGTCATTTTCGACCTGTATCTCTGCATCATGGTGTACGCTTTTTGTTGGAGTTTATTGATGATCTCAAGGTCGAGTTCCCACTTAGAGGTGTTTCTAATCATATTAAAATAGATCACTCGAGCTATGTGTTGTATTAGTTTCGACGGAACGACTGCCTCTAATCTAAAACCAAACTATAGGGGCTATGACCTGTGGTTGTTCAAGGGGTTATTTTGTTTGCTCATAACACGCTAGGGTGGTCATCTGCCCAGCTCACTCTAGTCCCTTGGGTAACCTTGTCGAAATTCCCTAGCTCTAGCTTGATGGTTTTAAAGTCATTAATAGGCATAATTGTGGTCTTTTCCAACTTTCTATTCTTGTTCAGTTGTTCCTCATTGAGCTCTACTATTGGGGCATCACCCGAGGGTTCCAATTTAGATCGGGCTTTTTGCTTGTTTGGATTGACTGAAACTGTGTAGCGTCGCTAAGATTTTTTCATGTTATAGAGCAACTCTTCTATGCCTGCCATGGTTGAAAACTTGACCTCCATGTGGTAGGTTGAAACAACAGCTTGAAAGTTGTTCAAGGCTGGTCGACCAATAATAGCATTGTAAATGAACGGTATATCCATGACCAGGTAGCTTAGCATAAAAGTTCATTGTTTGGGGGCTTCATTGAATATGGTAGAAAGGCTTATAGATCTTTCTGGTATGACTTTGATCCTCCGAAGCCAAGGAGAGATGTGTGCACATGCTCCAATTTCAATTTGCCCATGTTTATTCTATTCAGAGTCAACAACAAAATGATGTTGGCCGAGCTCTTATTGTCGACTAGAACTTTTCTAACCTCAAAGTTGGCAATTTTTATAGAAACAACCAAGGGATAGTCTAACTTGCCATTGACCCCTTAACTTGCCACATGTGTGAGATCAGCATCACAGAAAGAGATTAGTTCTACACTGGTTGAAAATTAATAGACTGTCTTGATCAACGAATATTTGGTTTACTCCAGTGTTTATTGATTTTGCCTTCTGGCTGACTTAGAACCCCCTTAGTAGGGCCTCTAGTAATGGTGTCAATTACTCCTCTAATTGGTGGCCGGGGATCATGGGTGGGTTTCTTTTCTTTATTCTCTTTCTTCAGGCTAACCGACCTTTCTCTACAAGGAGTCTGGTCAGTCTTACCTTGCATCCTCATCAACAAATTTTTTAAGATGACCTTGTCTAATTAACCTCTTGATCTCATCGTGTAAGTGGAAATAATCTTTGGTGTCATGTCTTTTTTGCTTATGAAAATGGCAATATTTCTTAGATTTTATCATAGCTTTTGTCTCGGCTAGTATTTTGGGCTTTTTCAGAAGGTTGTCATATTGGATGGCAAACAACACCTCTTTTCTTGGAAGGTTGAGCGAAGTGTAGTCGTGGAAATGCTTGATAGGAGATCGATGAATATCTCTAAGTTAGTGATCATCCTTTTTTTTTAGCTTCTTCTTATCGGCATCAGGGTTTTCATATTTAAGCATGTTTATGTTTTCTTGAGTCATGTACCTTTCAACGAGATCAAGTATTTTTTCCATTGACCTAGGCCGCTGGCACACCAAAGCATTGGCACACTCACACTCCTTGTGCCGAAGGCCCAGGAAAAATATATTGATTAGAAATTCGATCCGTGGGCTATTAATCTTCAGAACTTCAATGTTGAATCTAGAAAAAAAAATTATCAAGGGACTCTTCCTCGTTCTGTTTGACTATGTGTAAGTGGGTATAGAGGAGCTTGAATTTTTTTCAACTAGCGAACTAGTGCAGGAACATGTCACACGACTAATTATATGAACAAATCAACATTAGCTCAAGCATTACAAAACAGTCAAGTGCAATGCCTTCGAAGGTGTTCACCAGTATCTTTACACATATGTATTTATTACGACCATGTAACTACATCTTATGCTCAAATTGCATCAAGTGTTTGTAGGGGTCCAACAACCCATCATACGAAGGGAGTATGATCGAGACCTTATCATCAATGGTGATGCGCTCGTAATGATCTCTTAGACGAAAGGCGATTCTCTTTCTAGGTGAAACCTCTATGTTCCCTCATAGTAGGGGGTTCTTTTCGAAGTTCTTCTTCAAGATCTTTTCTAGGAATCTGTTCAACTATTGTACCTAGTGGGATACTTTTTTCCAGTCTTTGTGATCGGCCTAGGACATATTTCTATTTGCTTAGGGCCTTGGGCGCTCGACCCTATCGCACTACTGGGCTCAAATGGGTCAAATGCAATGATCAACGAAGTTTGCAGCCTCTTCATAGGGAACAAGCCGTGCTTTCTCTCCTAGGAAATGCCCAGGGCTGACTTGTCGCCTAAATGGTGGTTGTTTGGATTCTGGTCGACCCCGATTCTCTTTGAGGGGTCTCTCCTCAAATGGTGTAAGTGTGAAGTAGCATTGGTTGCCAACCCAACCTGGGTAGCATGTTGATTTAGGGTGGTAGAAAGTGGATTTAGTTTAGGTAGATATTTGCTCATTGATGAGTTGCATCAATTAAGGTATAGTTAAGGCGACCACTTATTCGAGTGGGGTGATAGGCCCTGGCAAATCTGGTTCTTGTTGAGGTCGAGGGGGAGGGGTTGGTGACCTCTTGTTCTCCTCTCACTCCAAAGTGGTTCACCTAATGTTAACCATTTTCTCAATTAGGGACTCGGAGTTCCCACAGACATTGCCAAATGATGAGGGTGGAATTAGTTCGAGCATATAATGAGCTGAAATTCAGTGAAGTCAACCAGATGGTAGGTCGAGAAATATGCTTGAGGTATTTTTGGGGTCAAGTCCTACAATCAACAGTAAGCGTCAGGCCAGTCAAGGTGCTCTCGACTAAGACATTTTGATGCTCAAGTCAATAAATCGACCAGGTAATAGAGCAGTGGAGTAGAAGCTTAAGACGATAATGAGCATACCTTGTTAAGGACTAGAATGTAGTTTTTATAGCCTTCTCATGGTGGTTGATATATCTTTGATGTCCCTATTATGTAAGCAGGGCCATTGTCCTTGCTTGAGAACCTTCCAGTTTTATCCAGCTTGTGTACTGTTCTAGGTCACTGCCTTTAGCTACCTAGGACAAGGTGGTACACTGGAGGCACCCCCTAGTCTGACACGACTGCAAAAGGTGGTACTATTGGCGGCATGTGGCACACCACTTGGCGAGGCATTCAATGCAGCTGAGGGGTTATTGTCTTTCTCCGACCTCTCTGGTCAAGACAAGTACCTTTGCGAAACATCTCTTAGGATCTTGGTCATCGGGAGGTGACGCAGTCGAGGCTATGTCATTTCGATCGAATGGTTGAGGCCACACTGCGAAGGGTATAACCATAATCTAATCAATCAAGGAACACTAATATTCACCATGATGGGTGGGAATCTAGAGAGGTTGAGCGATGGTCGAGCATTTGTTTGGTCCGAGATGAGTAGGGCTTAACGCCAGTTAGGCTGCTTGAGATGTGTCAGTCTAGCTCCTGTCCTAGTTGAATGTTATCGTGCTTGGCCTACTGGGCCTTCCCAAGCTCATGTTCTAGTCGAGCATCATTGGACTGAATCTATTAAACCATCCCATATCAATGACGAATTTTATTATGAAAAGACACTTCAAAAAATAAGAAAAGAAAAATAATTTATAAACTAATTTGAAACTCTAAAAATCCTTTAATGTGGAAGAAGTCATATATCATTGGATGCATATTCAAGCCGGGAGTATAATTTTTGTCCCGAATTTCTGGCCATGAACGAGTGGCGCTTGTTTATTGTCTCTAGTTGGCAAATATCCTTCATGTTACGTAAATACAGAAAAAGAAAGGAAACTTGATAAATGTTGTTCACAAAAGCACTTCACAATGCTCCATTGGTGCCACCACATGCAACAACAGTGACATTAAATTTAATGCTCGACTTTATTATATCAAAGACATGTAGCTTGTTTTTGAGGACTCTGGTCCCATAACTTGATGGCGGTATCTAGTTTACTGAGAATAGATTATGAGAAACTAGGGTAATGTTTGGTTATGATATGTATTTTGGGAGAATGAATTTTGAGAGTTATGTTGGGAAATATGATGGATTTTTGTTTATATTTTGGAGAATAATTAAAAATTTATTTTGGGAAGGGTTAGTACATTTGTGTATATTTTGGGACAGATATTTTTTATTGTAGTAATTAAATCAATATTTTTTTGTTGGGTTTTTAGGGTGAACATGATATTGAATAATTTTTTTTATTATAAGAATAATAATAAAATATATTTGATACATACATATATATATATATATATTAAAAAATGAAATTTATTTGAAGATAATGAATGATAGAAGAGGATATTTTGAGAAAACTTATTTTAGTATTTTGAAAGAAAAATGAGTGTATGCTTAATTATGTTTCCTAAAAAATAAACATAACCAAACATTTCCTAGAGAATTTAATGTAGTGGAAATTCCATGTCACCATCATCCACTATATATGTCGTGCTTTATTATTATTTTTTTAAATAAAAAAGATGTATGAAAGTTATTCTGTGCGGGTACCTTTGGTGGTTTCAGAAGTGAGAGATTCTTCCTTGAATTGAAAGGAAGGCAAACGTTCAAGGCGAGCAGGCATGAAATGCAAAGCAAAATTTAGGATCTGCATATCTTTTGCTTGTAACGATTAAAGAGAAGATTGTGAAAGTAAAAGAGGTGGAAAGAGATCCCGTGGAATGAGCATCACTTCAGCTACATTATTCAGAGAGTGAAAAACTTTTGTTTTTTTATTGATTATATTGTAAGTGTAACTATTTATTCATAATTATTCCTACTTTGATCATTAACGGCCTGTTTGGCTATGTTTTTATTTTCATTTTTTATTTTTAATATTTTCAAATGTTGAAAAGGTAGTTAGAGAAAATAAATTTATATTTGAATAAGTTATTGAAAAAGTAATAATTATATAGAATTTAGTAAATTATAAATGAAAAGAGATAATAATAATAATAATAATAATAATAATAATAATAATAATAGAAATAGAAAGAGAAAATAAATGGGTTATTGAAATATAAATATATATATATATATAGATCATTAATAAATACAATTTAAAAATATAATGAACATAAAATAATATATTTCAATTTTTAAATAATATAAAATATAAAAATGATATCCGAAAATAAAACCAAATATGCCCTAACAAGTAACTATTGGATTAAGGGACACTTATTTAAAAGTATCAAAAGCATTTTTTCATTTTGTGATCAATCCCCACTTGATTTTCTTTAGAATAAGCTATTTAGTTTTGTTTAAATCTTAGAAATCCCTCCCTATTCACTTGATTTGACAAAAATGCCTTTAACTATAATATATTTCACTCATTTTTTTTTCACTTCTTCATCATCCACACAAGCAAACAGTAAACCCTAGCATATGTATTTTCATTACCAGAAATAGAAAGAAAAGAAAAAACGTAATAAACTCCATGACGCGAACGAGAATAATCGTAAGAGCCAACAACGACCAACCCGACATCTGCGTTGTCTTCTTCTTCTCTTTTTATTTTCATCATTTTTGGATTTCTTCTTCTTCTTCGCTTCTTCTCAATTGCAGTTGAGTTTCTTTCAGTAATAAAGTTGGAGTGTTCAATTAAGTATTAGGGAGTTACCGCTACAAAAACTAACTCAATATAATGTTAATTAAAGATAGTATAACTTTAATGAATATGTATATTAATCTCATAAGAAAATGGAGTGAAATCAATGTCAAGCTCTTCAATTTGCAATACATAGCTCCACATCAAAGATTGTACATAAGTTTGACTGATGACGATGATGTCATGACTATGGTCTTATTGCATTTGACATTAAAGATAAACATTGTTGACATCCTAATAAACTGAAAGGATGAATTAAGCAGCAGTGTAAAGAAGAGCAGTGATGTTTTAAGGTAATACTTTTACAAAATCTAAACTATACTCTAGTTTGTAAAATTTTGTACTTGAAGTGTTCTGAAATTACACTTTATTTATTTGAAAATCTTTTTCTACTTGGAGTGTTCAACATTATACTTCATTGCAATTAAAATTGTACTTCATCTCACAAAAATTGTACTATATTATGTAAGTTTTATACTTTAAGTGTTCTACTAATAAATTATCCAAAATTGTACTGCAACTTCTAGTTGTTTATACTTGAAGTGTTTTCAAATTGTACTTTCTATTTTCTAAAATTATACTTCATTTTACCAAAATCTGTACTATATTTATTGAAGTTCTATATTTCAAATGTTCTATTTATTAATTATTTAAAACTGTACTACAGTTGCTAGGATTGTATACTTTAATTGTTTTAAAATTGTACTTTATTTTATACAAATTTATAGTCCAGTTATCTAAAATTGTACTTTATTTCACATAAAATTATATTCTATTATTTGAGTTTTATACTTCAAGTGTTCTACTAATTGATTATCCAAAATTATATTGCTATTGCTACTGGTTTATACTTTAAATATTTACAAATTGTACTTCTTTGATCTAAAATTATACTTCATTTCACAAAATATGTACTCTATTTGAAGTTTTATCTTTATGTGTTTTATTTATTGATTATCCAAAATTATACTGCAATTACTAGGGTTTTATACTTCAAGTGTTTTGAAATTGTACTTCACTTTATCTAAAATTCTACTTCTATTTTTTGAAATTATACTTTATTTTATATTTTATTTTACCTAAACTTGTACTCTATTAATTGAAGTTCTATACTTCAAGTGTTCCAAAATTGCACTTCATTTTATCTAAACTTATATTTCAATTATCTGAATCTATTATTTACGTTTTATACTTCAAGTGTTCTATTAATTATCAAAAATTGTACTAAAAATGCTAAGATATTATACTTTAGGTGTTTTGAAATTGTACTTTACTTTATCTAAAATTGTATTTCTATTTTTTAAAATTATACTCCATTTCACCTAAACATGTACTCTATTCATTAAAGTTATATACTTCAAGTGTTTCAAAATTGTACTTTATTTTATCTAAATTTATACTTCAGTTATTTGAATCTACTACTTAAGTTTTATACTTCAAGTATTCTACTAATTATCGAAAATTGTATTACAATTGCTAAGGATATATACTTCAGGTATTCTGAAATTGTACTTTTTTATATATATAATTGTACTTTTATTTTCTGAAATTATACTTCATTTTAACTAAATATGTACTCTATTCATTAAATTTTTATCCTTTAAGTGTTCTAAAATTGTACTTCATTTAATCTAAACTTATACTTCATTTATTTGAATATAGTATTTAAGTTTCAAGTGTTCTACTAACGGATTATTCAAAAATTGTATTTTATTTGTCACCCTCAAGGAATGCAGTCAAGGAGAAAATTGGTTTGACCAATGCATCACATAATGAATTGGCTTTAATTGGCAACTCAGTTGATGCATGGACGAATTGTATATATAGAGAGGGCCAAACATAGAGATATTCACAATTCAGTAAACCGGTCGAACTGAATTGAAACTGAAATTTCAGTATTCGGCTATTTTTTTTAAAAAAAATTGGTATTCAATTCAATTTTGATTTTTTTGTACCAGTTAACCAAATCGAACCAAATTGAATATTAATATATAATATTAAGATATATTATATTATATATAATATATAATATATAGTGATATATTAATAATATAAATATATATTAATATAATATTATATATAGTAATATATATTAATATTAATATTAAAAATTTGATATTTCAATTTTTAATTGAGCCAAATCGAAAAAAATTTTGATTTTAACTGAACCGAATGATTAACCGAAGTTTTGCTTCAATATGTATCGAATAAACACCCATAGTCAAATATTCAAGAATGTTCAGAAGTTTAGAATTATGCTTAAGAATTATATGATGTCTACTTTATGGTCATTTAAATATAAAAAAAATGACAATAAAAAAATTATAGTTATTTGTCCGAGATATCAGTTATTTTGTACCATAATCTGGGAGAATTATACTTGATTACACAAAAATTATATTTTATTTTGACAATTATGTATTCGATTTAGTATGAAATTGGCATTTTTGCATATTGTCTGAGATATGAGTTTTTTTGTATTCCAATCTAGGAGAATTATTTTTGGTTTTATGAAAATTGTACTTCATTTTAGCAATTATGTATTTGATTTAGCGTGAAATTAGCATTTTTTCATGTTGTTCAAGATATCAGCGCTTTTGTTCCTCAATTTGAAAGATTTATACTTGATGCCGTAACATTTGTATTTCATTTCAGTCATTATGTACTTCATTCCTTCATATTTTTACTAATATTGTTGAATTGAAATTTGTTCTATGATTTGCTTTTTAAGTCTTGGTAATTAATAACCAAACTCTAAAAATATGTGTAATATTTATCATATAAATAAAATAATATTAAAGTTTTAAAATGTTAACAACTAGTGTTCAACGAATGAATGTTGTCAATCATAATAATATAAAGAATACTTATTTTTCAAAGATGTAAACAAATTTTACCCATACAAATATGTACTTTAACTGATCCGATAATTTTAAAATATTGTACTTGACCATCACTACAATTATTGAAAATTAATTATTCAATTACAATAAGTGTACTTCAGCATAATACCATTTATACTTTGTTTGTTTTATATTTATACTTTATTTTCATCATATTGTACTCAAATTTACTATTCGATTTTAATTGAATTGAAGTGTAATTTAATATAAAATTATCTATATTTTATTTGTTCAATATTTGTACTGCATTCCATCATATTATACTCAAATTCATTGTTTGGCTTCAATTGAATTGAGGTGTACTTCAACATAAAATTATTTATACTTTGTTTGTTCAAAATTATATTTTATTTTCATCATATTGTACTCAAATTCACTACCCAATTTTAATTGAATTGAGGTGTACTTTAGCATAACACCATTTATATTTTGTATGTGCAATATTTGTACTTCATTTTCATTATATTATACTCAAATTCACTGCCTGATTTCAATTAAATTAAGGCATACTTCAATATAACACCATTTATACTTTATTTGTTCAATATTTGTACTTCATTTTCATCATATTGTACTCAATTCACTATCCGATTTCAATTTCAATGAGATGTATTTCAATGTAACACCATTTATACTTTGTTTGTTCTATGTCTGTACTTCATTTTCATCATATTGTACTCAAATTCACTGCTAAGTTTTAATTTAAATGAGGTGTACTTCAACATAACACTAGTTATACTTTATTGGTTCTACGTTTATACTTTATTTTTATCATATTGTAGTCAAATTTACTGCACAGCTTCAATTTAAATGAGGTGTACTTCAACGTAACACCATTTATACTTTATTTTCATCATATTGTAGTTAAATTCACTATCGATTTTAATTGAATTGAAGTGTACTTCAATATAACACCATTTATACTTTGTTTGTTCTATGTTTATACTTCATTTCCATCATGTTGCTTCTAAAATATACTGTGGATACACAAATTATATACTATATTTTAGTTAATGTATACTGTAGGCTTGAATATTGTTGTACTATAAATACTTCTAAAATGTACTTGCATGTATACAGATTATATAGTATAATTTCATTTAATTTGCAGGCTTGAATGTTTTGTTCTACAGATCTTTCTAAAATGTACTGTAGTTACACATATTATATATTATACTTTTGCCTAATATGTACTGCAAATTTGAATGTTTATACTACATTGTTTCTAAAATATACTACAGTTACACAAATTATGTACTACACTTTTGCCTAATGTGTACTGCAAGATTGAATATTTTGTACTATAGATAATATACTACCACTTTTAGATAATTTCACTTTATAATTTTAAGTAAAAGAAAATATAAACCCCAAGAAGGTAAAGTACAACTTTCATGCCTTTCAAGTACAAATAAAAAACATTCTATCTTACAACAAAAATCATATATATATATATATATATATTAAATGAGTTCAAGTGTTTAACAACTAAAAAATGAATAAAAACCATAAATATGATAAATAGATAAAAGATAAGTGTAATACTGAAAAATCACGGATATTTAAAACTATAAATGTAAAAAATAATCATTTATTTTTTTTGCTCACTTCTTTTTGTACTTCGCTTCTTGTTACCGCTATTTCTCTTTCCATTGTCGCAAAAATTTAGGTATCTTTTCTTTTTCCTCTTCTTCTTCTAGCGTCAATGGCAGATAAATGGTGTTATACTCTTTTGTTTGGCCACTTGGAGAAGTCGTTTATTTCAAAAAAAAAAAAAAAAAGGAAAGCGTTTTCTTGAAGAAAAAATGCATTTCTCAAATATTTTTATTATTTTTTTGAACTAAAAGGCATGTAAGTCTTTTTTTAAAAAAATGGGGAGTGATTTTTAAATTTTGTAAAAAAATAAAGAGTTCAGTATGTAAAAATTTAAATAGAGATTGTATATTAAAATGAAAATAAGTTTAGAATTTTTTTTTTAATTAAAATGAAAACAAGTGTTGGTGTTGGAATGAGTGGATGGGTGAGAACTGACAACTGACAGTAAAAGCATTTACGCCGAGGTTTCTGCCAGTTGGGTTTGTCCAATGGAATGTCGCCGCGTGTTGAACAAGATTACATGCCTCCACCATATCACCGATAGAATAGTGTCAACTTCTACAAGGTTCTTTACTTTGTCGACGGTTGGGATTCGGTCGGGTAACTTACTTGTCGCTCGTGGCCTAGGGATCACCATAAATATCGTTTAATGCTAACGTATTGATTCAACTTCAATTGATCCACTTGAAAATTGTTTATCTCTGGTTTTATTTTTAATTTTAATATGTATTTTGAAAGAATGAATATTAAAATTAATATTAAAAATATAAAAATTATATTGAGAAATATAATAAATTTTTTGTTATATTTTAAGAAATAATTAAAAATTAATTTTGAAGAGTTTTGATATATTTATTTATATTTTGTGGGAGATATTTTATACTGCAACAATCAAATTATTACTTTTTTATTATGTTTTCGGACTAAAAGTGGAATTAAATAGTTTTTTTATTATTAAAATAATAATATAATATTATATATATATATATATAACATGTACGTATATATTGAAAAATAAGAAAGTTTTAGGGATAACGAAGGATAGCATAATGTATTTTGAAAAAATATTTTTTAGTGTTTTGGAGGAAAAATGAATGCATGTTTAGTTATATTTTTTTAAAATAATTTTATTTTAGAAAAATTATAACAAAAAATTCCCTCTGTATTTTTAAATAATAATATAATAATATTAAAACTCACCATTTTCTCTTATTGAATGGGAAGTTTAAACAATGCATAGTATTTATATTAGTCACCTTTAACATGATCCCTGTGCGTATAAGTAGTTTTTAACAATATCGTACAAAATTTTCAATAAACTATTCTTTTTGTTTTGAAATATTTTTCTTAAATAAATACATGCTATATTTTTAACAAGCTGATTGCAATTTAACCCCCATAAAAAATGAAATAGGCGAAAAATCTTCATGTGAAAAAAGAAACATAACAAAACTTTTCTATTATTTTTTAAATTATGCACACTACTTCTTTTTTTATGTTTGCTCTCCATTTACTATTAAAAAGACAAAATTATCCTTAAATAAAATTTAAATTTAAATCGCTTTTTATTTTTATTTATTATTATTCTTATCTTCCTTTTTTCTTTAATTTTTGTTAATAATCTCCCTTCTTTATATCAACTATTTGATTCTTGAAAATGAATAATTTAGATTAATCATACTTATATATTTATAAAAATATATAAAATATATATATTTATATATATATATATTATATAAACATAATAAATATTATGTAAATATAATTTATATATACATTATTATTATCCCACCTCCACCCCAACTTTGTTTCATAACTTTTTATGACTGCCATGGCAATCAAAAAATTGCCAAGATCTGGCTAGATCTAAGAAGATCTGACTAGCTCCGACGATCTTTTATATTTTCTTTTAAAAAAATTATATATATACTTTCTACATACACATATATCAAGTATAGTGTGTGTGTGTATAAATATAATATAGCCATCTTTCGTGGTGGCGGCCATGGCCAACCATTGTTTTTGTAGTATCCATGGCCGCCATTGTTTGAGGCTAGCCATGGCTAGCCGTTCCTTTTATGCGACAACCCTGGATAGCCATCTTGCCATGGGCGGGCCATGGCAGTCTGGGGGCTGGATGGGGTGGGTAGGAGATTTATAGTTTAATATTATATATAAATATATATATATATATATGTAAATATATATACACGTTATACAATAAAATATATTTATAAATAAATATGTTTTTACATATTTTTTTATAAATACGATTTGATCTGAACTATTGACTTTTTCAAAAACATCCTGTCGGTTGACATTGGGAGTATAATAAGCTTTTCATACATAAAAAATCTTAAACACTTGCATGTATAGGCACATGACATGCACTACCTCCTTCAAAGGTGTTCATTACATGATTTAAAAAAGAGTTAAATACACTTTATCCCCCTAAACTATACTGATAGTCGCAAACACCCCCTAAACTATCAAATATAACAAAAAGCTCCCTCAATTTAACGATAATGGATGGACAAGAAGAGAGAGAAAATTTATGTGTATATTTTACTCAACATTTCAAAAATACCTTTCAATCACTTAACCCAAAAATTATGCATTTGATTGTTTCTTTACTTGAGAAAAAATGGTTTTAGCCAAAAAGAAAGAAAGAAAGAAAGAAAGAAAAGGAATTCATCTCACAAACTTGATTTAGAAAAACCAAAGCTCACTTTCTTTGCTTCATTCATGTATTGCCAAACCAAATTTTATAGAAAATTGTCTTTGATTACACTAAGGGTGAAAAATTAGAATCATAATCTGATTTTTTCGTAGGTAGTTTGAATTTTTTCAGGCATTTTGGATTTTTTAACAAAAAATATTTTGGATTTTTATCTTTATTAGTAACTTTGGCACATTCAATATACATGCTAAA
Source organism: Jacaranda copaia (assembly GCA_014898725.1). NCBI lineage: Eukaryota > Viridiplantae > Streptophyta > Magnoliopsida > Lamiales > Bignoniaceae > Jacaranda > Jacaranda copaia. The sequence continues at coordinate 191,195 of JACGDI010005499.1, read as the reverse complement.
ATTTTTACAACATATAGTAAATAAAATGAAATTTTTTTTAATATAAAATTAGTTTTTAAAGTAACATTTGATATTTATTTAATTTTTTAGTATAATAACATAAAAATTATGACAAGATGATAATTATGAGTATAGTATGTGTGGATTGTAAAATTACTATATAGGTTGTAGTTATGAGGACTAAAGAAAAGAAAAGAAAAGAGGACATTTTAGATACGCCACACAAAAATATACTGAAAAAGAGGTAGGTGTTTTATTAATAGTATAGATAACCAGAGGATTGGGTACCCCAATACTATTGACTAGAAAAATAGTAAAAGGATTCCATCATTTTTATTGTCTTTTTCAACTTTTCACAAAGAGAATTTTTTTCCTTTTTCACCATGTTTCTACAAAATATTCCCAACACATACCATCATAAATGATCTAATTTCTACAATTCCTAAACCCTGTGACACATATATACACCAGAACAAAATACTAAACCCATGAAATAATTTTTGTGAAATGCATGGAAAAAAAGTCCCTATTTTTTTTATGGACAAAAACGTTAAATCTTTTTTGTAATTTATAAAACCCCTATGACATATATATACAAGAATATAAATATAAACTCATTGATTAATTATTGTAAAATTCAAAAAGAAAATCCTGGATGTTGTTAAAAACATAAAAACCCAAAATACTTTTTGTTAGAAAATTCAAAATACTTGAAAAAATTCAAACTAACAACAAAAATTAGATTATAATTTTTCACCCATATTGTAATGAAGATAATTTTCGATAAATTTTGGTTTGAAAATGCATGAGTGAAGAAAAGAAAGTGGGCTTTGTTTTTTCTAGATCAAGTTCATGAGATAAATCCCTTTTCTTTCTTTTTTTGGGCTAAAATCATTTTTTCTCAAGCATAGAAACTATCAAATATACATAATTTTTGGGTTAACTAGCTTAAGAGTATTTTTGGAATATTGAGTAAAATATGCACATTAAATTTTCTCTCCCCTCCTTTCCATCCACTGTTAAATTGAGAGGACTTTTTGTTACATTTGATAGTTTACGAGGGTGTTTGCGACTATCAGAATAGTTCAGGGGACAAAGTGTATTTAACCCTTTAAAAAATGACAAGAAAGTTTTTTAATGTTTTTGCTTTTTCTTTTTTCCTTTTTATATAAGGTGGTCTTTTGCCTATCTCATTTTTCACATGCAGGTATAATAATTTTTTTTCCTATTTCTAACTTCAAAGTCCAAGATGGTCGCTTTAGATAATTATCTAAAGCCAAAGAATTTTTAACATTTTTTAATTTTTATGCACCTTAGTAAATAGACCCACCTAAAAGTTTCAACCAAAAAGTAAAGGGAAAAAAGAATTAAAAAATCTTTACCAACGGTACCCACTGTAATATCACCAAGATAAGTAGATTTACATGTAATTTAACTTTTCATACCAAATAAAAAGCAATTCAGCATTCAGTAGAGACGCAAATTTTTTCCCTAAGCAGAAACAATGAAAGTGAGAGAGAAGCATGAATTTTTCTGACATAACGCCAGAAAATGATCAAATACGCGAAACAAAATTCATACCACTTTCTAGTAATATCTTCTACATACTATGTATTAAACAAAGTAGCCATACACAAATATTTATACCTCTAACCGCATCAAAAGTAATTAAAGAACCAAACAGTACTATTTAGTCGTAAAAGCTTACAGAATTTCTGGAGGCTCACCACATCACATCAGCTTGGCAGCTTGAAATTCTTCTGCAGTTCCCCTCATTGAGTAATCTATGCAGAAGATGATCGCATAGAGTGAAACAAAGAAAGAAACATTAATCCCTTACATCTTAATAGCCTCCGTGGTAAATTTCACCAGTCATGCAAGAGGATAATTTCACTAAATAAATATAATATGTAAATTCCTGCCAGAAAATAAATTCATGCTCGTATTTTTGAGAGGCGTTTTTAACTTAAAATGGCACTCTTTTAAAATTGTAATAAGGGATAACATATCCTTTTGCTGTATTTACTATAATTTTGGCTTTTGATATAAAGATGAGAGGAGAAAACCTTAGAAAGACCCTCTGTAAGACCGAAAGCAATTGGAGATGAAGTTATGGATAATGAGGGGGAAAGGAAAGAAGTGAGGGGAAGAAGTTGTAGATCAGAGAATGAATGGGCAAGAGTGGTTAGTAGGGGGAGTTAATAGTTAATAATATATATCACCTTTTGGGTGATTTTAAGTAAATTATATTTTGGTGCATTGTATATATGTGTGTGTAAAAAATGCATAAATAGATATGTATTTCATGACGCGCTTTTTATATTTTCTTATTTATATTTATATTTACATTTATCAATGCTCAAAAGCTTTTTAATCCATATATGATACGGCAAATTAAATCTCTAAGGATAAAAAATAAAAATGAAAAGTGACCCAATTAATTAAATAGTAAGTAAATAAAAAGGTGAAAGAGCACAATTGATCAAGTCTACTAAGATGGCATATTAACCCAAATGGGTTGAAGCTCATTGAGGATTGAACACTAAATGTACCAAGTCCCATAGTTAAATCGGACACTAGAAATTATTTGCAAAATGTGCAAAGCTCTAACTCTATGCAACACGATCTAAAGAAAAGATTAAAAAAAAAACTTATCGATTTTCAAAAAGGAACCTAGGTCTTTTTTCAAGCAGCATCATCTTGGCGCCATCTATGGAAACTCTTGCTTAAGAAAAAGGAATGCTGAGAATGCAAACGAGACTCAGAGCTCGAGATTCCAACAAATAGGTTGTCATTTGTCACAAGATCTAAGAACATGAAGAACAATCAACTTGAGGTGCAGTCGCATCTGGCACCAAAGCCTGCATTGTAAGTGCACCTATAACTGGAGGTGATGCTAGCATAGCAAGCCCCATCTCCTGGCAAACTAATTCTACAAATGACTCTAGAAATGTTGAGGACATTGTTGGAGAATGGCTTCACACAAGTTGCAGCCAAAGCATTCGCCTAGTGTGCTAAAGAATGCTGCCCTCAAGAATAACTACATCCTTTCAATGGAGTGTGGGGCTTCGTCATCCCCAGAGAGGATAGAACAAAGAACCAACTAATTAGAGTGAGATACCACTACTCTTCTTTTACCTTAGAAGATGGGCATGTAATCATCTTTCTAAGCAAACTCATCACAGCAACTACCCACCACCGCTGAAGTTTAGATTCACTCGTTGGTGCCTCAGCCCTCAACAGAAGTAAGAAGTTAGTATTTTCCTCTAGCTGTCACTTTCCTAAGATGCAATCTTTTCTTGCCAACTATCTTAGTAGGGATGCTTCCTTTGAGAATGAAGATGGTAACTTGTTAGTGTTTGATGGCACAACGGACCTCTAGGAACATTGGACAACTTCCTCGTGAAGATGAAGCTTTAAGACTCGAGCAAAGTTGCATACTACAAGGTATTTTGCACTATGCTTACCAAACATACTCTAACATGGCTCAAGCAAATACAAACTAGATCCATCATGAATTGGGAGCAATTAATATAATGCTTTTTCCATCTCCATTAATCACAAGTACCTTAAGATGATAGCATACCTATTCACCATCATGAAGAAGGATGGGGAGTTCCTGAGAGACTACCTTAATTTTTTTATTTAGGTAGTACACAAAATCCAACTATCAACTAAGAGTTCTTGCCCAACATTATTCAGTAGAATCTATAACACCAAATATTTCAAGAGTCCATAGCTAAAAAAACCCTAGCTACTCTGAGGAGCTTCTTATTCTTGTAGAGAATTACTTCAAGATTAAAAAGGCTATGATTATGCAAGACACTAGCAAAGGTAAGGTAGTGCACAAAATCCCCCTTATAAACCAAGAGTTTCTACCCAACATCATTCAATAGAATCTATGGCACCAAAAATTTTGAGAGTCCATAGCTAAAACGCCCCCAGCTACTTTAGAGGAGCTCCTTATTCCCATAGAGAAGTACATCAAGATTGAGAAGGCTATGATTCCCTAGGACACAAGCAAAGGCAAGTTAGTACATGAAATCCCCCTTCTAAACTAAGAATTTTTGCTCAGCATCATTCAACAAAATCTATGAGACCAAATATTTTGAGAGTCTATCACTAAAAAGCCACTAACTACTTTAGAAGAGCTCTTTGTGTAGACAAGTACATCAAGTTTGAGAAGGCTATGATTCCCCAGGATACTAGCAAAGGCAAGGTATAGTGTGAAGAGAGAAGCAACCACAAGAAGGATGTAGGAGACTGTGGGTATAGTCCTCGTAAAACTTTCTTTGTTAACACATCTAAAAACTTTCTTTGTTAACACATTGCTTATTGTCCCTAGGATGGAAATCTAACTTTGGCGTCACAGTAAAGCTTAACACCTCCTCCAAAGATACGAGATGACCCAAAGAGGTGAAACTTTGATAAGTGGCATCACTTCCACCGTAATTGCTAATACACTACCTAAGAGTGTCAGCATCTAAAGGATGAAATTGAGTAACTAATCTAGAAAGAACACTTTAAGGAGTATGTAGCTCCAAAGTAAACCAATCCCAAGAGGGATTCACGAGCTGGAGGATGTAAAGACCATTGGTAATGAACTAATGATCATTTGGAGCTAAAGCATAGGCAACATCAAAAGACCTAAAGAACCAATCTACTGTAGGTGTTATCTCAATAATTTCTAGAGGACTTGTAGAGGGAGACTCATCAAATGCAAGGCATTGGTATGAGCACTAAAGCAAAACCAAGTTGACCCTATGTTAGGAATTTATGAACTACATCCTCCACACTTTAGAATCACTTTTAGAGAAGATGCAATGAAACCCAAAAAAGGAGAAAACAATTATGCTTGGTAATCTTTGCCTTGCTTATCAACTTCTAGGTTAAGAAAGATACTAGTGGATAGCAGTAGCTCGGTGAATATAAGTTTCCATGACATATTCTTCCAACTTTAAGTAGACAACGTCCAGCTATAGATGATCAACATTCCCTTGGTGGGGATTACTGTTGAGGTGGTGTAAGTGCTATAGAAAGTCCCTAATCCTCTCTCTTTAGGTACTCACCCTCAGCCAGTTATAAAGATGATGAGGTTTTTGATGGTTAGAACCTCATTATCATAAAGGCATACTCTAAACTTATTCTAAGCGGTTGTTTCAACTTACAGCATGAAATGAAGTTCCTAACTCATAGTGGAAAGAGTGAAACTATTGGCAACCAATATGCCACAAAGGAGTGCTATGCTAATATTTTGAAAAAAATAAAGGCTCTTGCAATTGGACGGATAAGGTGAAAGAAGGTCAAGATAGCAAGTGGAAAGACAAAGGTGAATGTATGGCTCATGATGTCAACATCATGATGACACTCACAGTGGGATCTACCTTTTAGCAAAAATGAGTGTGCTGTTGATGGCTTTACAAGTTTTCTTTTTTTCTTAGCAAGATTATGATAGTAGTTAGAGTATTTCTTTAAAGTCTTGCTTTCATTGAGTTAAAAGTCATTTCAAGGAATGCCAAATAAAGTCAACCTAAGCTAAAAACGGCATCTCTATTCTTTTCTAATTATTTTAATGAACTATTTTTCATGCTATCTTTTTTTTTGTATTGGAACCATGACTTGTGCAGAACAACACTTTATCCCATAAGATCCCTGAGACATGTACCTCAATCAATATATCACGACAAACTTGAATAGATATCAGCCCAAAATCAAATCGATATCTGTACTACTATAAATCGCCCGAAGCAGCGCATATCGCCTTAAGTTCACTATACCCTTTAAGCGAGGCACATGGCAAAGACTACTATAGGACTCCTTAAGTGAGACATGTGGTGAAAGACCTCTATAAGAAACCCCCCCTCCATTCTAAATGGGGTAAATGGCGAAGCCCACTATATTGGCCTTCTAATGGGTAAGTTGTCAACTAATCAAAGCCCATGATATGGCCCTTCGTTAGGTATGTGGACAACTCGTCAAAGCCTACTATAAGGCCCCTTAGGGAGTATGTGGCCAACTTATCAAAGCTACTATAAAGCCCCCAAGAGGTACATGCCAACTAATCAAAGCCCACTAACAACTTATAAAACCAATATAAGCTTCTCAAGCGAGACACGTGGCACGACATTGACTATGACTTCACTCACAAACATGTGTGTGGCAACAAATACGGCTACTCCAGTAATACCCACAAAAGGGGTAACTCTTGACATAAGTATCTGCCATAAGACCTCTAAATCGAGGCTCGCAGTTGAACTTCATCACCATATTAAATATCTATAGTAAGACCTGTTAAATGAGGCTAGGTATTGAACACCATCTTAGCATTGAACATCCATGGTGAGACCTCTTTAATGAGGCTCATAATCAAATCCAATCTATACGAAAAACCTCCCAAGCAAGGCTCATAATTACCTTTACACGTCAGATCAAACAATTAGGGCAATACCCCTCAATGAGGGGGAAGGGGGGCTAAAAGATCATTCTACACGAAGATATGTATGGTATTCTATTTTATTATTTTTCTTGATTTCTTTGTGTTTTGTTCTTGTCTTCTAATTTACTAAAGGAAGAGCTTCTTATAAATTATTGAAAAATTTGTTAGAATGCGATGCAATCGGGATTTTAGTGAAAATGAGATTTTCATAATATGGAGAAACATAAAAAAAACAATATATCTATCTTTTAATGGGATGGGCCTACCTAGATTCCTTACACAAAAACAAGACACTTATCTTGAGACGCTTCTAAAGTCTCTAAACCAACTTAATATCATCTCTATTAGGAACATTAATATTTATATATAAATTGTCAATCAACTTTTGGTGTGTTTTAAATGATTTTATAAGATGTTTTTACTATTATTTTCTAGTTCCATATCTATTAGAGTATGTTTACTTGGTGAAAGAAATAGTGTGATGAAATGAATTGATGGATTTTGTACTTTAAAAAGTATATTTATTTTGTGGGATAAAATGAATGATAAAAGTGGGTATTGTGTTAATTTTTTATTTAAACAGATGATAAAATTAATAAATATTGAAATAACTAAAATACCCTTTAGAAAAAAAAAGAAATAGAAATATGTGTTTAATTTTTACTTAAATACTATGCAGAGAAGGGCCATATTATGCATCGTTCAACTCTTTCCCTAACCCAGCAAGCCTACATTCGGTCTCCTCAGTTGCCACTCTTTTAGTCTCATCACCTAAAATGTCTTTAATTTCGAATGATCCTAGTTCACTATATATATATATGGCCGTGGCAACAATTATTTTCAATGCTAGGGTACAAAAATCTTAGTACTTGTTGAAACTTCATTGTCTATTTGTGGTTGCAACATGCATTTTTTCTAGCCACAATACTAATTTGTTTATTCTTGGACCAAGTTCACTGAAACCATAGGATAATGACTAAAATCCTGTAGCATATTTTTTGCAAAATTTGGATGCGCAAATAACTAATATTGTTTGCAATAACGTTCATGTAATATTGACAATTATAAGAGAATTGAATAATACAAACCAACATCCAAAGGAAAGCATTCAATATCCTACATGAGAACCTAAGTAGCAACCTCACAAGGGTCAATAGGAGATGGTTTAACAGAAGTAGGGTCTCTTTAATAGTTTGTTCGATGAGAGAAATAAAGAAAAAAAAAGGAAGAAATTAAGCTTATTGCATTTAATAAGGGAGGGTTTAATAGTAGCAAGGTTTCTATAGCAGTTTATTGGAAGAGAGAAATAAAGAAAAAAAAGATATGAGGCTTATTTTATTTACATATGCCTGGGATATAAATGTCATTTGAAAAATCTAAATGTTGTCTTTTAAATAAATTATCCTCTCGTCCCCTGTGGTTTCATATGCAGGACCTTTTCATCCCATAGCATGTATCAAACTCCATATTACTCTTAAATTCTGTACAGTGCCGAGCTTGGACTCATGAGCCGCGCTTTCATCAACAGAAGTATGCATTGGTTTTAGTGGGATATGGGTTCAAACGTATTAATTTCAGCCAATGGAGAAGGGACACATATAAAATAATATGCTAAATATTAATTTAAAATATTTATCTATTTCTTGAAATTTATTAAATTTAATTTCAAAAGATAAAGACAAAAACCATTTTGATTTGCTTGTTCCTGAAATATTTTATCGTTCAGACGTCGTGTGTCGCCCAGGGCATAAGGGGCATGATGACTTGACGTCATCCTCACCTTCCTCCGGCTTATCACCAGCAGTCTGTTCAGGGTTCCAAATTCAACGAAGGCAACTAAACACGAGGGTTGCACTCGTTGCGGGACTTAACCCAACACCTTATGGCATGAGCTGACGACAGCCATGCACCACCTGTGTCCGCATTCCCGAAGGCACCCCTACATATTAATTAATATTGTAGTATTTATTTTATGTTCAAATCAAATATTGAAAAGTGTTAAAGATGAAGTGTCAATGTTTATGGACCAATCAAATCAAAGATATTTGATATTATCTCTTGATAATTAATATTTTTTCTTGATATTTGATATTATGTTATCGAAGCAATAATCATCAAAGAAGTTCAAGTTAACATGGAAGTCTCTCATCAAGCATCTATATAAAGGAGGTGATCAAAACTCATTCTACACACAACACAATTCTTATTGAGAGAAACTTTGAAGAAATCTAGCAATTCTCTCAAGCAATTCAAGGAGATCCACAGTATTCAAAGTGTTCTTCGCTGAGTTCATCATACTTTGGCGTTTAATTTGAGACTAAAGTGCAAAGACCTTGAATTGACATTATTTTCTTCAAATTAAATTCAAGGAGATTCATGCCATTCAAGGTGTTCTTCGCACAACTCATATATTTTTGGCGTTTGATTCGAGATTAAGGTGCGAAGCCCTCAAATTGACGTCATTTCAAATTAAATTTAAGGAGATCTACTATGTCCAAGGCATTCATCACAAAGCTCATCAAATTTCAAGATCATATTTAGAAGGAAAGAATCAGAGGATTAAATTAGAGATTAAATCCACAGTTGACAAGTTTGAATTTTATTTTATTTCTATAGATTTTTCTTATCTTGTAATTTTATTATTGCAGATAAAAAAATTTGCACTTACAAATTTTGGCACTCTCAATAGGACCATCTCTATCCCTTATCTCTTTCCTTCATCAAGATTAGAGTACCAAATTGCTGCTAACAAAATCGTAGCATTGAAAATTACTATCCCAAATTCCTTAAGTGCTGGAGTAAAAAGCGTTGGTATCATCACAAGTAGTATATCAAAAATATTAAAATCATCTATGGAGGTGACTCCTTCACTTGCTTTGGAAAAGGTGTTGCTGCATTTTATTGATATAAATGAAGATGGTGAAAACTTAAAGAAAAATTTGCATCATCCATTCCCCACTCAATATCAAATTCCTTGAGCATGGCGATGGTGACAGTGACAAGTGCTACAACCTTGGAGGAACAAATTGCTATTTGACGAGGGCTATTGAAGGACTCACGAAGTATGTCCAAGAGCAAGACTTTCAAATCTTCAAATTGATGATTAAAGTGGATAACCTTGACGGAGAAACAAATTGAGGAGAATATCTACATGATGGAGAAACAAATTGAGGCTCAAGACAAAGGCAAAATATCTACAATGAGACAATTAGCCAAAAATAAAGAAACTGCAATAAAAAAAACTATAAGTTTCTACTGATAGACTAATTCCCATCAATCCATTGAAGGAGTTTATCAGGGACACTATCAAAAACAAGCTTGAGGAAAGTTTTAAATCATTTATGACTTACTCTAAACCTTATACTTACAAAATTGATTATTTGAAGATGCTAATTGGATACCAACCCCCAAAGTTTCAGCAATTTGACGATAAGGGTAACCCTAAGCAATACGTAGCTCATTTTATTGAGACTTGTAATAATACTGGAATATATGGATATTATTTGGTCAAGCAGTTTATTTAATCATTAAAAGGTAATGCTTTTGATTGGTATACTGACTTGGAGACCAGCTCTATCGATAATTAGGGGTAGCTAGAACAAGAGTTTCTCAATCGCTTTTATAGCACTTGAAGGATAGTTGGTATGATTGAATTCACCAACTCTTACTAGTTGAAAGAAGAGTTGGTCATTGAATACATCAATCGTTGGAGAAATTTGAGCCTTAACAGCAAAGATCAATTTTTGGAGGCTTCAAACAATGAGATGTGTAACCAAGGAATGCATTGGAGTCTTTGCTATATACTTCAATGAATCAAATAAAAAACTTTTGAAGATTTGGCAAGTTGTGCACATAATATTAAAATAAGCATGAATTTTGACAAACAAGAAAATTCAAGTGGTGACAACAATGATGAAAATGTTAGGGGCAATAAATTTTTATTTTCAAGTCACAAAATAAGAGCATAAACTATCCAAAATTCTCATGTGCCCAAGTCTCCAAATTGAAGACCCAAATCTCCAAATCTCCAAATCCAAAAGAGTCAAATCTCCAAATCTCCAAATCCAAACTCAAGTCTCTAAGTCTCCAAATTCATGACTCAAGTTTTTAAGTCTCCAACTCCAAGACTCAAAATTTCAGGCCGCGATTGCTTGTAAGGCTATGTCTCATTTTTTATGTTGATGGGATTTTGGGGTTGTTTTAGTGTTTGAGAGATATGAGAAATGAGGAATGAGGTTGTGAATGGTTATGAGATAAAGTGTAATGATTATAGTGATTTGATGGGTTCATGTGAGTGAGGTTGTGATTGATTGTGAGATTATTTTTGAAAAATATTTGAGAGATTTGTTTGGAAGAGTGAGATTATTTTATGAGTTTTTGGTTTGTGGGTTTGTTTGTGATTTATAATATTTTTTAAAGAAATAAAATTAATTTATAAGGTTGTGATTAGTTGTGAAATAAAGTGAATTAATTATTATGATGTAATTTGAGGTTGTGATTAATTGTGAGGTTGTTTTTGAGATATATCTGAGAGATTTATTTGAAATAATGTGATTGTATTGTAAGTTTTTGGTTTTTGAGAATATATTAAAAAATAAAAATAATAGATAAATTTAATGAATTTACATTATATATGACGAATAAATTTACTAATTTACAAAAAAAGTTCCAATTAGGTAAAGAACAATTTATTTATCTTTTTTTCTATAAAATTCATTTCAATATATTCCATATTAATCAAATTAGTTAGAAATTTAATTTAAAAAAAATCATAAAATAACTTTAAAAAGGTGTAAGACACTATTCAGATATTTTGTTTTCTTTTTCAGCAATTCTTGAAAACATACGCATAATTTCAGATAAAATTTTCTATCATATTCAACCAAAAACCTAACATTGGTCTGGAACCACAAAATCTACAAATTAAGCATCAAAAAGAAGAAAGAGAGATTCAAACAACCTTAAAGAGCATACATTTTCTTAATGCATGAATTACATCTATGTACATCTACGCTCACCGCCACACCAACACCACTGTCGCCACCACTCCTCCACCGCACACAACCATCCACACCACCACCAAATTCCTCCCTTCCCCTTAAAATTACGGAAACACTTCCAAAAATTTGTTGCAGAAACCATGCCTTCCATTCCATTAGATCTAAAAAATCTAACACAATTAGAAAAAAGATGTCTCGCTTTCCTTTCCATCGAATTTCAAAGTCAAAAGTCAGTCATCCCCTACTGCGGATGACTAAGCCGGACTGATTCCAACGACCGAAAAAGTGGTTTCGGGCTCCGACCATTCCTGGTGATAGTGGCAAGAAACAAATAGCTAGAAAAAGAAAAAAATGTAGCATAGAAAGAGAGCGGATGAAGAGACAAAAAGGAAAAAAAAGTGGTGTAGGCGTAAAAGGCACAAGGCAAGCTACGAAGTCAAAGATTGAAAAAAGCAAATCATGAAACTAAAGGAGAAAGTAATTCACTGTGCGTCTTAGGAGCGTGTCCATGAGATAATTGATCCCATGCCCCAAACATGCACTTGCCCATATTTCATGTTTTAGAGGTAGACAAACGGGACAAAATCCCACAAGCAATCACAAGTTGCAGTCTCCTAATCACAGATTCAAGTCTTCAAGTTTTCAAGTTCAAAGTTTAAGTCTCTAGCTCCTTGATAAGAGTTTAAACTGTCAATAAAGCTCCTAAATATGAGTATAAACTATTTAAATATTTAAAGTCTTCCCATGTGCTCATTAATAAGAGTTTAAACTGCCAATAATGCTCCTAGATATAAGCATAAATTATTTAAAATTTTTAAATTAAAATCTTCCCATGTGCTCCTTGATAAGAGCTTAAACTACTAACAATCTTCTTAGATACGAGCATAAATTATCTAAAATCTTTAAGCCAAAATATCTCCATGTACTTCTTGATAAATGTGTAAAATATCTATTAAATCAAATTCAAGTAAACTCCTTTACATAAGTATAAATTGTCAATAAAATTCAAGTGGACTCCTTAACATCTAGTTAAACTCCTTCACATAAGTATAAATTGTCAATAAAATTCAAGTGGACTCCTTAACACCTAAACTAGATGTTACTCTTGATCCACATGTGTATAAACTATGTATGGCACTCCCTCAAAAGGATGTTTAGTTTAAATGGTGTTATGACTTGATTCTTTTATTGGATAGACTTCTTCACATTTTGGCAATCCAAAAAGTTCATGAAGATCCCATAAAGAGATGATAGTTCTTGATAGCAATATAGCTCGAGAAATGCTTGGAGGATGTTCTTGCTACATACTATATAAAAAATGAAGGAAAAGAAAAAATTCTCAAATATTTTAAGCATTGCCTCTTTTGTGGATAATTAACACATCTTTCACCAAGCCTTGAAGTGAAGGCATTTATAAACATATTAATTTCATCGTTGGAGAAGTAACACATGTAAAATAATATACTAAATATTAATTTAAAATTTCTATTTGTTTCATGGAATTTATTAAATTCAATTTTAAAAGACAAATTGTTAATTTTAATTAATACTCTAGTATTTATTTTATGCTCAAATGAAGTGCTTATGTCAACAGACCAATTAAATCAAAGATATTTGATATTATCTCTTGATAATTGATATTATTTCTTGATATTTGATATTATTTTATCAAAGAAGTTTAAGTCAATTTGAAAGTTTCTCATCAAGCATCTATATAAAGGGGGTGATCAAAGTTCATTTTACACACAACACAAATCTTAACAAATGATAGAAATTTTGAAGGAGTCTTGCCATTCTCTAAAGTAATTCAAAGAGATTTACAACATTCAAAGCGTTCTTTGTAGAGTCACATACTTTGGCGTTTCATTCAAGATTAAAGTGCAAAATCCTCAAATTGGCATTATTTTCTTCAAATAAAATTCAAGGAGATCCACAGCGTTTGAGGTGTTCTTCGCGGACCTCATATATTTTTTATGTTTGATTCGAGATTAAGATGTGAAACTCTCGAATAGGTATTATTTCAAATTAAATTCAAGGAGATTTGTGATGTTTAAGGCATTCATCACGGAGTTCATCAAATTTCAAAATCATATTTGAAAGAAAAGAATTAGAGGATTATATTAGAGATTGAATCCATAATTGATAAGTTTGAATTTTATTTTCTTTGTATAGATTTTTTTTGTCTTATAATTTAATTTTTGTAGACAAAGAAATTTGCACCTACGATACGGTCTCTTAATATCCATCAATGTAAACTGGCCTTTGAGGTAATTTTTATGTCTTCTCTATTCAATTATATTTTTTTTCTTTTCAATTGTTATTTTATTTCATCTTAATTTTTTGTTTTGGCTTATCATTAAAACCTAAAATTAATGCATTAAAATATTGAAAATTATAATTACATAAAAAATATAAATAAATATTTTATTCATTTTATACAGTAAAAATTTTAACACATGTATTGAGATAACCAAATTGCTAGTCTTAATTATTGTTCATGCTTGCTCATATGTATCTGTTTTTTCAATCTTTAAAGTATATTTCAATCGTTTTGCTTATTTGATATAAGTAGAAATGCCAAATGATGCATCAAAATCTTGTAAAGTAAAATACAATACAGTATTAAGGATTTTTTTTAAGAAAAAAAATTACTAAATATAGAGCTTCTCAAATGCCAAGTGATGCATTAAAATCTTGTAAAGTAGAATACAATACAACATTAAGGATTTTTTTTAAAAAAAAAAAATACTAAATTTAAAGTGTCTCAAGTTGGACTCAATTTTGATTCATTTTCGGCCAACAACCGCACTAGACAACTTAAACTAAATACTCTTAGCCATCTTGATTAATTGTATACAGTTAGAAACATGAGATTATACATTAAAATTTTGTAGAGTAGAATAAATTCTAAATTAATATTTTAAAAATTATTAATTTTAATTTTGTAGAACCCACAACCTAACAAAACCCACCTCAAGGGAACATAGTCCAAAATATGTGATGACCCAACCCAAATCAAAACCATCTCATTGGACGAGCGGGACCCCATGAATCCCCGCAACCATAACCATAAGAAAAAGATTGAATTTTTAAGTTTTCTTATGATTGCTTATTATGTAATAATTTATACAATTTTTTTATTATTATGATATAATTTAATTGATATGATAAATAAATCTATAAAGGTAGCAGGTTAATTTATCATAAAAATTACACATATAAACATAAGCGTTTGATATTTATACGGGTGTAACAACAAATTTTCTTGTCTGCAAAAATCAAAATTACAAAATAAGAAAAAAATTATACAAATAAAATTAGAATCTATCAATCAATTAACTGTGGATTCTATCTCTAATATAATCCTTTGAATTTTTCCTTCCAAATATAATTTTGAATTTAATGAGTTTCGCGAAAAACGCCTTATACACCATGGATCTCCCTTAAATTAGACTTGAATAAAAATAACGCCAACTGGAGGATTTTGTCCCTTAATCTCGAATCAAACGCTAGAAATATATGAGTTCCACGAATAACATCTTGAACGTCATAGATCTCCTTGAATAAAAATAACGCCAATTCGAGAGATTCACACCTTGATCTCGAATCAAACACTAGAAATATATGAGTTCCGCAAAGAACACTTTGAACGTCGTGAATATCCTTGAATAAAAATAACGCTAATTCGAGGGATTCGCACCTTGATCTCGAATCAAACACCAAAATATGTGAGTTCCGCGAAGAACGACTTGAACGTCGTAGATCTCCGTGAATCTGGTTGAGAGAATTGCTTGACTTCTTCCAAGTTTCTCTCGTCTACTGAAATTTGTGTTATATATAGAATGAGCTGGAATCATTCATTTATATAGGTGCTTGAAGGAAAACTTCTAGATTGACTTGAATACTTCAAAGGTTATTCCTTTGATAAAATAATATCAAATATCAAGAAATAATATCAGATATTTTTGATTTGATTAGTCAATAGGAATAAACACTTCATCTTTGACACTTGTCAATATTTGATTTGAATATAAAATAAATGCTAAATCATTAATTAAAATTAACTACTTATCATTTGAAATTAAATTTAATAAATTCCATGAAATAAATAGAAATTTTAAATTAATATCTAACATATTATTTTACACGTGTCACTTTTTAATTAATCAAAATTTAATATATTTACAAATGCCTTCTCTTCAAGACTTGATAAAAGTGTGCAAACTAATTCTAAAAAAGACGAGACTTAAAGTATTTATTTCTCCATAAAATATATATGCACAGACCCCCGTATATTTGTTATATATGTATATATCACATGCTCATGATTTCAGTTGTTTGCATTAAATTTGAGCAAACCCAATCGAAAATCTCAAATCCATATTCTGATTGCATTAATCAACATTCCACATACTCTTAACTTCCAAGTTACATCTGCCCAACTCCAAGCTGCCACAACCATGTCAAACACGTCTTCGTTCGAAAATCTTTTCTCGCGAAATGGAATTAAGCAAAGCAGTTGGTTATTATGCTACTTCAACTTCGTTACTGACGTGGGAAAGACAGCAAATCCTTTGCCTTAGAATTTGTCTTCAAGTGAAACTCAGCTTTGTTCATCATTCGTTAATATTGACGCTTCAAGAGATTGATTGGAACTAAGACATGATTTTTTTTTTTATATGCTCTTGGACTGAAATTCTTCCAAGTAAGGCTATAAATACATGCTGCCACAGGATCAAACCCACCTAGTAGAGTTTCAAACATTAAATTGGGAATTGTTGGGTTTTTCCATCTCTCTGTTCAATCAGTTGCTTCTTTCTTCATCTGTGCACACCAACTGTTTGACAGAAGGAGTTTCATAGAATTCACACAATCATCAACTCCATTCTTTCAAGGATCAATTGTTGCAATTGAAATAAGATTGCTCTATCATTCTTTGGCATCCATTATTAGCAAAACACAAGTTTCACCTAGGTATCAATTAATGAGTATATTTCAAGTGAGTCATCAAACTAAAGGATATCTTCGCCGTTGCTTGATTCCTTTATGACTATCAATCTTCTTAAAACATCCTATTTTCTTCTTTTTTCTTTTTTTTTCAACAACTTGATTAACTTTTCTCGTATCTTTGCAGATTACATCATGGTTTATTTTAAGGATGTTTCAACTGGCGTTAGAGTACAACACTTAATTTTCCTTGATGAAAAGAATCAATCCATAGAGAAAGGCACACTTTTGACTACTTATAATCCACTTATCGGTAGATATGCAACAAAGTGGCCACGACTAGCCAATTCACTTCATATTGAGGAGTGGTCTCGGGAGATCAAAACTTCCAAGGTGTGGGCTTCAAGGGCAACTCATCATTGTCCTCCAAATGAATTAATTCGTTGTCAACAATCAAATGAATCGATTCCTTTGCCAACATTGGAATGCAACATTATTAAGGGAAAAGTCAGATAGGAAGAAACCCTTCAATTTAATGGCAAATTCCATTATATCAAAGAATACTAGGAGTAGACTGAAAACGTCTTTAGACGATGCAAGCATGAGTTGATTACCGTGAAAGTATATGATCCAATGTATGCTTCATTATTCACATATAATCAAAATCCTGAGATTGTCAAAGCATTTTGCGAGGCATGGTGCCCATTTACAAATACTCTTTTCACTTCCTTTGGAGAATTATCTATACCGCTGTGGGATTTGCACAACCTTGCAGGCCTCCCCATGACGAATTTTTTTTATGATGAAGTAATTCCTTGTTCCAAGGAGCTTATTAGAGTTGATGAAACAAGAAGTAAATTTATTCACAATTCTTGCAAATACTTATTTCAAACCTATCATTTACTTCAAAGGGGTGCCCATGGAGGTCAACTTTCTCAAGTTACTATACAGAAATGGGTGAAGTATTGGTCCTAAAAAGTCATAAAATACCATCAACCACCATCATGCAAGGAGAGAAAGATAGTTCAGCCCAAATCAACTCATAATCCTCTTGGTGATTTTGGCGTTCATGGAGAATAGTCTACCCTAGAGGAGGCATTATTTTTAAAACTTAGGATTCCTAGAAACTTGAGAGAAGAAACTTATTTGGCGGCATTTTTGGCTTGTTGGCTTTGCTCGTTTGTTTTTCCTACCAATGATATCAATTCAATACGTCCCAACACTTTTAAGATAGCATACATCATGGCTACTGGTAGGAAGGTTAGTCTTGCTATTCCAGTTTTAGCCAGCATCTACAATGGTTTGAATAAAATTTTAGGTTCCCCGAGGCCAAGTCGTGTCCATTTTCTTTTCCCATCCACTTTGTCTATGCTTGGTTGGCGTATTACTTCAAAATACATTATCAAGTTTGGCAAAGAATATGTGGCCCAACAATGGCGATTCATTCCAACGAAGGAGGTGCAAAATATTACAATCCAAAAGAGGCTCGTAGGAGAATTCACAAAGGGGATTTTGTTTCTTGGACTAGCACCATGATTACCAAAGACAAAGGACTTCCATATATTGATGATGGCAAGGCTAGAGAATTGGAGCAAAAATGTTTCATTGCTATTCGCTCAAATTATCTTCTTTTGCGGCAAGGCGACTACTTTACTATTGAACCTTACAGTCCTCATCGCTTCAGTTGTTAATTTGGATATTATCAACAAGTTCCTAGAATTCTTGCTCATGATATTCGTAATGCCAATTTAGATAAAGGACTTTGCTATTGGCGCTTATGCACTTTGCATAATTCTATGTCTACAGCATGGCTTCCTTGTGTGCCCTCAATTGCAAACAAATTCTCTTCGAATGCTTACAAAAAGTGATGGACTAAAATTCACGGAGATTACTTTGATGAAAATATTACACAATTGACTGACTTGAAGTCAATCAAAATTTCCCTTAAGGACAAGGATCATGATAAAGGGAATAGACCACCTGCTTAAACTATCCCAAATCCTTCCAACCTAGAAGACATTAAACTTCAAAAAGAAAAAAGAAGGAATCCTTATCCATTAGAAACAAGTAGCAGTAGTAATGTAGATCGTCATTGAAAAAGGCCTTAAAAGGGTGTGTCCCAAATCTCCAAAGCCAAGTGATTCTTTGCCAACAGAAAAATTTGCCAAAGAGGTTATTTTCTTTTCTCCATCTTTTTTTTTCTTTAAATAAGTCCCATTTTGGTTATTTGCTCACTCAAATCGAGCAACATTTCAGTTGGAAAATGAAATTCGTAATATTGATGAAGATGAGGCATCCCAAGGTAGCTGAGGATCAATCATGGGACCTAACTTCTTAGCCATGAACACTCCAATTGACACAATCATGCAAAATGAAGCATTCCATAACATGAAAGCTAAATGACCATCTCCTTGTGCTCCAATTTCAGTGTTTGAAGGTGAGAAATTTGTAATTAATGATCAAAAAGAGTATCTTCAAATGTTGTGGGATAGCCTCCGCAAGAGAATAGCATATACTCCGCTTGATTCCATTTCATCTATCAAGGATAGTGTTCAATTTGTGCTTGAATCAATAAGGGGCTTTAACAAATTTGACATCTCCAATATGAAAGAATTATTGCAAGTACTTTTTGACAAGGCTACTGCTTATGATGAGGCAAAGTTAGCATCTTTTGAGAAATTATGCAATGAAATTCTTGCACAACAACTGGATGAAGTCAAAAGTCGTCTCCATAATGCTCAAATTAGAGAAAGTAAAGAAATGAACCAAATTCAATCCACCCAAGAAGAGTTGGAATGTGTTGGGAAGGAGTTTGAAAAATTGAAGGAACGCAAAAAGAACTTGACTTCATCATTGAAACGCCAACAACAACTTATTCAAAGTGCTCAAGCTGAAATTTGTGAGAAATTGCTATTATCAAGAATACTCCTCTATTGAGTAATAAAGTGGCCAAGAATTTGCAAACTTCGATGAAACATTTGGAGGTTGTCAAGGAAGAATTGAAAATTTTGAGTCCTTTTACTTGAAATTTATTTAAAACTTTTTGCTCGTTGTTTTTGTTTTTTAAATAAACTATGCCACCTTTGTTATTTTTTTTGAAATTGCATAGAAGATATCTTTCTTTTCTATCTTGCAATCTTTTAATTTCTCTTTTTTTTTTTTTTGAGCAAGCTCAAATTAATTAACTCAAACAACTAAACTATATATATTTAAAAAAAAACTTAAACTTAATAAAAACAACCATTTTTTTTTAAAGAATCTAACCCAATAAAAATAACTAAACAACCTTTTTTTTTTAACTCAACAAACTAATTAACTCAAACTAATAAAAACAACTAAACTATTATTTGTGACTAAAAAAAACTCTAACTTAATAAAAACAACTAAACAACCCCCCTTTTTCTTAAACTCAACAAACTAATTAAAAAAAACAACTAAACTATTTTTATTTTTATTTTTATTTTTATTTTTAACCTAAAAAAAAACTCTAACTTAACTAAACAACCCTTTTTTTTTTAAACCAACAAACTAATTAATTCAACCTAAAAAAACAACTAAACTATTTTCATTTTTATTTTTAACTTAAAAAAAAGGACTCTAATTCAATTGAAAAAAAAAACTAAATAACATTTTTCTTTTCTTTTTTTTTTTTGAATAAAGGAAAAATATAATTTAAAATAAACTCATGATTGAACTTAGAGAATATCTAAGTTGCCTACATACTCAATAAAGGAATCAAGTTATAATGTAGTTCAAAGAAAGCAAACATTTTGGAAGGGGGGTGCTGTTCACAGTTTATACTCATGCGGGCCAAGAGTATTTGTTGCTTAACCACCTTGGACTAGGTGGGTGTATTTGATATTTTAACCACATAAAATACCTTTAGTGAGGTAAGTTAGTAGTTTATCCACATGCACTACCTATGGTGGGCATCGTTCACAGTTTATATTCATGTGGGTCAGGAGTAACATGCATTTTAGGCTCATGCATCAAGAAGCAACATGCAGCTTAGGCCATGCGTCAGGGAGCTATCTTCCAACTTTATGCATAGTAGCGCTTCAAGAACTTCCCATTCATAGGGCCAATTCTTAATCCATCTTCAGCAACCAACTTATATGCACCATTTGTATAAACTTCTTTGACAACATAAGGACCATCCCATTTTGATGTGAATTTATTGCCAGTTTGATGAGTTGTGATTATGAGTCTTCTCACAGTGAACACCAAATCCCCAACTTGAAAAGATCGTGATCGCACTTTCTTGTTAAATGTCCTGAAAAGCTAAGCTTGATAACACTCAAGTCTTTGTTGTGCTTCTAATCTTTTTTCATCAGGAGCCTCCAATTCTTCAAGACGTAAGTGTGCATTTTCTTCCTTAGTCAATCCCTCTTGTATGGCTATCCTCAATTAAGAAATTTGTTGCTCAACGGGTAAAACTACTTCAACACCATAAACCAATGAATATGGAGTTGGTTGTAGAGGTGTTCTATGAATAGTTCGATATGCCCATAAAGTTTCTCCAATTCTTTCATGCCAATCTCTCTTTGACTTTGAAACTACTTTCTTCAGCAAATTACACAGAGTCTTATTGAATGCCTCAGCAAGACCATTAACTGCGGCATAATACATGGAAGACTTCCTTTGTTTGAAATTAAACTTCTAACAGAGTTTATCTATTAGACTATTACTAAAGGGCTTCCCATTATTGGTGATTATATATCGAGGAACCCCATAGAGATATATATTGTTGACATGAATAAAGTCAGCAATATTTTTCTTTCTTACTTCTTTGAGGGGCACTATTTTAGCTTATTTAGAGAAATAGTCTTGTTGCAGCCAAAATATACAAGTGCCTAGCAGATGACTTTGTCATGAGTCTAACCACATCTAAACCCCAAGCATCAAAGGGCCATGAAGCAATAGTCGAATGTAATAGCTCGGGTGGTTGGTGAATGAAATTTACATGAAATTGGCAAGCATGGCATCTTTTAGCATAATCCATGCAATTTTTTACCATTGTTGACCAGTAATAGCCCATTCTTTTTATTCAAAAATGTAATTTTGGACCTAATTGGTGGGCACTACAAAATTCAGAATAAGCTTCTTCTATGGCTTGGATAGCTTCATCATTACTTAAACAACGCAAGAAGACCCCATCAAATGATTGCCTGTAAAATACACTTTTGTAATAAATGAAACGACCCGCACGACGTTAGATGTCAACTCTTTGACGCGGGTCATCTGGTAACTTTTCACAATTTAAATAGTCCATAAACTGTTGGCGCTAATCTTCTTTTTCTATTTCAAATACTTGAACAACATGGTTTTCATCTTCTTCACAATCTTCATCCTTGAAGATTGGCGGTACAACCCAACTTTTACATATTGAAATTCTCACTTCACTTTTAGGTATGATAAGTGAAGAGGCCAATTTAGCTAATGCATCAGCTTGCTTGCTTTCCTTTCTTGGCACATGTTCAATGTCTACATCCTCAAGCCATCCAATGAGCCTTTTTATATAATTAAAGTATGAAAGTAATTCAGGCTTCTTGACTTCATATGATCCAAGCAACTGGTTGATCACCAACTTGGCATCTCCATAAACTTTAAGGTGCAATTGTTTTATGTCAACCACCATTTCCAACCCAAGAATAAGAGCTTAATATTCAGCAACATTGTTGGAACAATTTTTTATTAAAGTGAAGGAATAGGGTAATACTTCATCGTTAGATGTGATGAATGCCACTCCAACACCAGCCCCTTCTTTATGGGATGCTCTATTAAAATACATCTTCCAAGGAGGTGTAATCTCGACTACCAAGACATCTTCATCAGGTAGATCATCAGATAACTCCTACTTAGTAAGGATGGGGTGATCAACCAAGAAGTCAACCAAAACGTGTCCTTTTACGCCTTCTGTGGAACATAGATGATTTCAAATTATTGCAGCTAAAGGTACCATCTCATAAGTCTATTAGAGAGGATAGATTTTGACATGACATATTTTAGTGGATTTGCTTTTAAGACAAGATGAATTGTATGAGCTTGAAAGTAATGCTTCAACTTTTGAATTGCAAAGATTAGAGCTAAACATATTTTCTCAATTGGCAAATATTTCAACTCATTCAGCAGCATCATTCTGCTCAAGTAGTACAAGGTATTTTCCTTTCCTTCATCATTTTCTTGTGCCAATAAAACTCCAACAGAATGTTCTTGAGCAGCAATATAAAGAATCAATGGACGTTTAGGTACTAGTGCGACTAACACAGGAGATTTCATCAAATAAGTTTTTATACTTTTAAAAGCATTCCTGCAAACTTTATCCCACTCAAATAGAATGCCCTTCTTCATGAGACGGCTAAATGGTTGACATCTATCAGTTAAATTTGATATGAATCTTCGCAAATAAGCTAACTTTCCTTGCAAACTTTTAAGTTCATGGATATCTTGAGGTTCAAGTATTTTTAAAATTGCATCAATCTTTACTTGCTCTATTTCTATGCCTCAATGGCAAACAATGAATCCTAGAAACTTCCTGATGTAATACCAAATGGACACTTTAATGGATTCATTTTCAGTTGATATTTTCTCAAGCGTTTGAAAACTTGTCTCAAGTCTTATATGAGATCTTCTCGCCTTTTGGACTTTGACAACCAAGTCATCAATATAACATTCAATATTCTTATGAAGTATGTCATCAAAGATCTTCTGCATTGCCCTTTGATATATGGCACCAGCATTTTTTCGTCCAAACAGCATTACTTTGTAGCAATATATTCCTTTCAAAGTACGGAATGCCGTCAACTCCTCATCTTTTGGAGACATGCGTATTTGGTTATAACCCGATGATCCGTCCATAAATAATAGTGCCTCATGCCCTATGGTAGCATCAATCATGAGTTTTGCACTGGGCAATGGAAAATCATCCTTAAGACAAGCACCATTCAAGTCCCTAAAGTCAACACAAACTCAAATTTGGCCATTTTTCTTTCTTACTGAGATGATGCTAGAGATCCATGTTGGATACTTGACTTCTCGAATAAACCCAACCTTGATGAGCTTATTTACTTCAACTTCAATCAAAGGAACAAATTTGAGCAAAATCGCCATTGGGCTTGCTTAACTGGACGAGTTCCTTTCTTTACTGATAAATGATGGATTGCCACCTTTGGATCTAACCCAGGCATATCTTAGTATGACCATGCAAACACATCTTTGAATTCATGTAATAGCTCAACATATACTTCTTCTTCCTCAACAGTCAGCAAAGCACTAATGTAGATAGGCCACGAATCATCAGCATCACCTAAATTGATCTCCTTCAATTCATCTATAGTGGCTTTGACACCTTCTTCAAACTCAGGAGGAGCAGTTTCAGCATTTTCTTCTTCAATCAAAAATTTGTTGCTTAAAGTAATATGGTATGCTGGCACAATATCTTCTTCCACAGGCTCAATCTTTCTGAATTCTACACGCGCCTTTATCTATCCATCTCTTCCTCTTATATAGACTGTCTGCATGATACTATCATTTTCACTTATGTAACCATTACTGATAAGCTCGGGGATTTGCTTGGAAAGATGATCTACAGCATTTTGACGAGTGTGCCAACTATCACTAACAATAATATGATATGAAGAGGGCACGCTTTCGCTATCACTTTCTTCGTTAATTTGAGTTTGTGTGAAGATAATGGTTCGTAGTTTAACCTTCAAGATCCTACCACATGATATATTCAAAATAGAGCGTTGCTTCATGCGTGAAGGAATTGAACTCCTAAGCTTTTTTGACTCGCTAACCCACTTCAAGAACTTTGGCATTTTTGGTCTCCGATTGTCGGTTCTTTTATGTTGTCGTTTTCCAAGTCTATTGAAAATTGAGATTCATGGGACTTTCTTCCCATTTTCATCAAAAACATCATATGTTGAGGAAAATTTTTCTCCAACTATATGATTACTGCTGGCTCTCCTAATCGCAATGCGAATGGGATTTTGAGAAACAAATCCAAGTCCCATTCAAGAGCTTTGGACACCCTGATCTTTTTCTTTCAACATCTTTTAGGTAGCATTAAGCCTATACATTTGCTTGTCGAAAACTATAGGGGAAAGTTTTTTCAAGATGGAATGTTCTTGCGGATTATATCCAACTTTGACAAACAGTTTATAGGATTTTGGATCAAAGCAGCTCTTATTTTGAAGTTGTAGAGGTTTTCCATGTTCCTTTTTGGCTCCTTGAGTTGGGCGCACAAATCCTTTCAACGGCTGTGGAAATGGCTTATTCAGATTAAGCTTGGTTAGAGAAAATGTTAATTCCTTCAATGATTTAGATCTTACTAGAGATAACTCACCCTTTACATGATCTTCACTACGACATGTTGGAGTCAAGTCTTTAACCTTGTTTTCTCCATCAAGGTCATCTTGCTGCTTAGATCCCTTTTGTTCTCTGGCCTTGGTAGTTTTCAGACTTTCGATGTAGTATTTGGCATCTACTAAGTGTGATTCACCTTTAGTGAAAGGTTTGCTATCTCCAAGCACTTTCTTTACCACACCTTCTCGACAGTACTTGAAATATTGATGCCAAGCAGAGGGAACCACACCATTTTCATGTAGCTAAGGTCGGCCTAGAAGCATATTGTATGACATCTTATCATCTATGACAAGAAATAATGCCATTGACAACATATCGTCGATTAATAGCTTTACCCTTATTATTCTAAGAGCCCTCTGCCCCCTTGATTGAACCCTTAGATTATTAGGCGATTGTTTATCAATTCATCTATGAAGATTCCTAAATCCTTTAGCACAAACAATGGCAAGATATTGACTGCAGAGCCTTCATCAATCAAAATTCTATTTATTTTCTACTCATGAGCATAACTAGTTACAAACAGTGGCCTATTGTGGGGTTTAGAGCCAAGTAACAAATTTTCATCAGTTAAAGTCATTGCAGATATACACTCCTCAATTACATCATGTTTTCCTTCGTCAGATAAACATGTTTCAAGAGAAGAAATCTCTTCTTCACTTATCATATAGCATACAATGTCACTAAAGTGATCACCAAGTACATCTTTTTCAATCTTGACTATAGTATGATTTAAGGCAACATTATCCTCCTTAAGTGAGATTTTCCATTGTCGAGCCAATTGCATCACTTTATCTTTGAATATGAAGCAATCATGGATTTGGTGACGCACCAATTGATGGTACTTGCAATACGTTAGGTCATCGATTTTTCTAGCTTCTTTAGATCGCTTCATTTCAAGTAATTCAATAAGATTTGCACTTAGCAAATCATCACATCTTTCGAAAACATTAGAATTGAGGAATGGGTATGTTTTAGCTTGCATCTCCTTTAAGGTCAATTTCTTTGTCCTCTTTCTTAGGGGATATCCTTTTTTTCATCATTCGTGATTTCTATCTTTGCAAGAAACATGATGGTGCTGCATTCACCGCCATAGTTTCTTTACTCTGCGCCTTAGCAAGAGATTTGCCCCCTTTCTTGAATTCCTACTTTTCTATAGGTTTACGAGGCTCTTGAATTGGTGGCCCTTCTACTCCGCTAGCAAACATGCTTAACTCCATATCATGGGCTCAAGTAGCCAACTTTTCAAATGTTTTGGGCTAAATTCCTTGGAGAATATATTGAAGCCCCCAATGCATACCTTGGATGCACATCTCAATAGTTGAAGCCTCCGACAATCGATCTTTGCAATTGAGACTTAAGTTTCTCCAGCAATTGATGTAGTCAATAATTGGTTCTTCTTTCCATTGGCGAAAATTTGTAAGTTTAATCATACTAACTGTCCTTCAGGTACTATAGAAGTGATTGAGAAATTCTTACTCCAATTGCCCCCAACTATCAATTAAACCCGCTTCCAAGTCAGTATTCCAATCAAAAGTATTGCCTTTCAAAGATCAAACAAATTGTTTTACTAGGTGACCTTCATAAGTCCCAGCATTATTACAAGTTTCGATGAAATAGGCCACATGCTATTTTAGATTGCCTTTACCATCAAATTGTTGAAACTTTGGTGGTTGATAACCAATCGGCATCTTTAAGTTGTCAATTCTTTGAGTATATGGCTTGGAATAAGTCATAAATGACTTAGAGCTCCCTTCAAACTTATCTTTGATAGTTCCCATGATAAACTCCCTTAATTGGTCAACAGGAATTAGTCCATCGGTGGAAACTTGTAGTTTCTTTGCTGTAGGATTTTCATTTTCAGCTGGCTATCTCTTTGTGGATATTTCACATTCATCTTGAGCTTCTATTTGTTTCTCCATAACGTGACTAGTCTCAGCATTATCCACCTTGTTCATCAACTTGGAAATTTGAGAATCTTGCTCTTGGACATACTTTGTCAATCCTTCAATAATCTTCGTCAGATTAGCAATTTGTTCCTCCAAAGTTGTAGCACTTGTCACCATCGCTGGCACTATGATTGAGGAACTTGAGGTTGAACGAGGAGTGGATGCTGCTGATTCTTCTTTTGAGTCTGCACCACTTTCATTAATATCAATGGCATGCGGCAATGCCTTCTCCACAACTTCAAGTGAAGGATTTACCTCTGAGGATGTTTGTGACTTTTTGGACATACTCCTTGTGGTTGTGCCAATACTTCTTACTCTAGCATTTATGGAATTTGAGGTAGTCATCTTTGATGCAGTAATCTTGTTGGTAGCCATGATACTTCAACTTGATGAAGGGAAAAGATGAGAGGTAGAGATGGTCCCACTGGGCATGCCAAAATTTGTAACAGCAAATTTTCTTATTTGCAAAAATCAAAATTACAAAATAAGAAAAAAATTGCACAAATAAAATTAAAATCTATCAATCAATTAACTGTGGATTCTATTTCTAATATAATCATCTGATTCTTCCCTTCCAAATATATTCTTGAATTTAATGAGCTTTGCAAAGAACGCTTTAAACGCCGTGGATCTCCCTTAAATTTGACTTGAATAAAAATAACGCTAACTCGAGGGTTTCGCCCCTTAATCTCTAATCAAACGTTAGAAATATATGAGTTCCATGAAGAATACCTTAAATGTCGTGGATCTACTTGAATAAAAATTTCGTTAATTCGAGGGATTTGCACCTTGATCTCAAATTAAACGCTAGATATATATAAATTTCGCGAAGAACACCTTGAACGTCGTGAATCTCCTTAAATAAAAATAACGCTAATTTGAGGGTTTCACATCTTGATCTCGAATCAAACGCCAAAATATGTGAGTTCCATCAAGAGCGCCTTGAATGTCATGAATCTCCTTGAATTTGGTTGAGAGAATTGATGGATTTCTTCCAAGTTTCTCTCGTCTACTGGAATTTATGTTGTATATAGAATGAGATGAAATTGTCCCTTTATATAAGTGCTTGAATAAAGACTTCTAGATTGAGTTGAATACTTCAAAGGTTGTCTCTTTGATAACATCAAATATCTTTGATCTGATAATATCAAATATCAAAGATAATATCAATATCAAGAGATAATATCAAATATCTTTGAGTTAATTAGTCAATAGGAATAAATACTTCATCTTTGACACTTGTCAATATTTGATTTGAATATAAAATAAATACTAAATTATTAATTAAAATTAACTACTTATCTTTTGAAATTAAATTTAATAAATTTCATGAAATAAATAGAAATTTTAAATTAATATCTAGCACATTATTTTACACGTTTCACTTTTCAATTAATCAAAATTTAATATGTTTACAACGGGTTTGAGTGTTAATTATCATTTCAACCAAATAAATGATGAAGTGAAATAAAAATACTGTATCCTACCTTATCATCTCAACTAAACTAGTTCTAAAAGTAGATTCAGATATTTGTCAATAATTGATTGTTTAGTTGTTAAAGCAGTCTAACTAGTTAACACCAAAACAAGTGAAAAACAGCACCAACTAAGTTCCCTTTGCAACATGAGGCAATCTTGGGTTTGACCCAACAAACAAATATGATAGGCTTCATAATCATCGGAAGAGTTTAACGATAACGAGCAATACATAATATTACTTCCTTACGCGAAGAACATAAGTTGGCATCAGTTAAGGGCCTGCTTGGTTTCATTTCTATATCTTATTTTCATATTTTTTACTTTTAAAAATAAAAGTCTATCACTTTGTACATATTTTCACCCGACATCATTTTTATTTTCATTTTCAAAACATATTTCTTAATAACTTGTATATCTTGTTCCAATAACATCTCTCTCTCTCTCTCTCTCTCTCTCTCTCTCTCTATTATATTATTCTTATCTTTCTCTATCTACCACATACTAAACCCAATATAATTATTATATTTTTAACAATCCATCCAAATCCAAATTCATTTTCACTTACTCACTTCTCAAATTTTGGAAATGAAAAATGAAAATAAAGCCAATACTAAGTGCTGACATGACAAAGAACAACTAGGGATTTTTATTCAGTCAGGAAGTCTTTTTTCTCTTTAACTTGAAGGACTCAAGTACTTACACACTATCATGCTATTAACAAATCCTTTTCTGTTTCTTTTCTAGTTTGATGGCTGGGGGTTGAAGCTGCTCCATTTCATATAAGAGAATCACAAAATACATAATTGTGAACACTTAACCCACTGATTGACGGTAACCCAGAAAAAAAAAATGAAGAGAGAAAATAACCCAGCAGCAACAACAACAACAATTACTGAAGGACATAAGCAATGCGTCCCGTCAGGGAAAAATAAGGTACATGAGATGCATTACACACATAAATCATTGGAAATGTGCAAGCAAACCTTGATGTTCAATTCTTGATAATACGCCAATCAACTCCATATTTTGTAATCAAAATTGAAGGAAAGTGGCAACTCAGGGCCAGGAGAAACTGCTCTACGGGATTTCCTAGTAATCTGACCTTGCTAATTTCCTCATTGATACAACGGGCATTCCATTAACTTGAGGATTCTTAATGCTTGCTGCACAACATAGCATCACTGTTTCAATCTGCAAGATTACCTAGTCGAAAGGGAATCACAGCACCTCTCTTGGAGAAACAAATATGAATGCTTCAGATTAATAAAGGAAAGGCATTCACCACTGCATATCTTAAGTTAGCAGCCCTTGATGCTTACCAAACATTGGTTTTGGGATTCTCAGTACAGTGATGAATGAATAACCAGATAGAATCAATTCATCAAACTAAGGACCTTAAATAAGTTCTAGCAGATTCTATATATTTGCAGAAACCTCGCCTATTTGTCACCCAACTAATTATTTCAAAAAAAGTGACAGCAAACTCGGATAAATTAATTCCATCCACTACATTCTTTGGCAGCCATAAAGTACTAAATATTGTCAACAAATTTAATACTACCTCAAAAACATTCCAAGTACTCAAACAGCTTAACACAAATGACATGAATAGAAAAGTCAAATTCAATAATCAACATCTTTTACCAGCTAAAACACAATTCCTCCGTCCACAATGCAGAAGAGGGCATTCATTAAGCACAAAACTAAAGTGGACATTCAGTAACCACTTTTTCAGACTTCATAACATGAAAAGATACAACAGATGAAGACAACAGCTTATCATAGAAAATTTGCTTACCATAGCTAGCTCAGCACAATACTTTGTTCAGATTCATCAACCTAAATACATAAAAATTAGCAGGAGTAATATGTATTGAAGCTTCATAGGACTTGCCTATCAGCAGCCTCAGCAACAAGAGGCAATCTTGGAACTTGGCCCAACAAACAAGAAGAGGAGCCATAAATCAAGCAAACCAAGAGGAACAAAAAGACCGTGCTATCCAAGCTCATCATCAACTCCAAACCCACCCCATCTCTTGGATTAAAAGTCCTCTCCAAAAGGTCAGGAAATATCAAGAGCACATCAAGAACTATAGCCTGCATAGTATTGAATCTCACATACCTACTGAAGTTGGGATTCCTCACAACAACAAAGTACAGTGTCAAGAAAACCAAAAACCCATTAAAGGGAAAGCTCTTGAATACTTTAATAGCTGGAATCAAGGGCTGGATGAAGGCCTGAAAGGGTGAAAACTGCGTGATTACATATTTTCCGTACTGAATGCCATCGAAGAAGGGGTAGAAGTAAGTGATGGCAGAGATTAAGCGGTCCGGTGCATCGGCAGAATTGCTACCCTTAGATTGGGCTGTAATGATGGACCTCCTGGTCATTCCTGGTTTTCTTGAGGGTAGTGTTGGGAAGCGAACAAGTGGTGCTGGAGAGTATCTGAGTTTTGGATTCAGAGAAGAGAATGAGTAATGGGATTGCTTATTAGGTAAAGTTGAGGGGAAGGACAAAAGAGAGCTCATGGCCATCCCTTGAGAGAATGAGGATGGCCAGGAAAATCTTGAAATCAGGGGTGAGGGTGGCGTGGAGGGGAGTGTTGTAGATTGCAGGATCACAGAATTTTGAGCTTCCATGACGTCAATCATGGGCCTTTTAGTGAACCATTTCATGTTATGTCCTTGGAAATTTTGAAAGGGCCCAAGTTCTTTTGGACATGACAAAAGATAATAAGCCCACAACTGCACTCATAATTTGAAAAGTTGTATTTTCTTTTCTTTTTATCATTTATTTATCCACGAGAATGTTAAAGTTGTTGGTTTCGAATTTCAACCTCGCATCCTATGCGTAAGACAAATACCACCACCAGACCAATTTGCAAAATAGTTTGAAGTCAAATGTTTTTAATGTTTGTTATTTATTCACACACACATACACTAATGATTTGTTAGCAGTCGAACTTTGAATCTTATAATACAAGTGCAAACGTAAAGTTAATGCTCCAAATCAATTGACCGCTTGAGGGATTTTAATGTTTGTTAAAAGCAAGTCAATTTTAGCCGGATAATTATGATTAGGGATGCAAACGACTCAAGCTAGCTTGGGAGCCTGACGAGCTGGCTCAAAAAGTGTTCGAGCTCGAGTTTGAAGAATTTGAGATCGAGCCAAGCTCATATCAGTTTCGAGCCCAATTCAAGCTAAATAATTTTTGTTCGCAAGATCATGATCCTATATTTTTATTTAAAAAAATATTTATATATAAAAAATATAATAAAATATATTAATTTTGAAATTTTTTATAAAATAATTTAACTTTTTGAGCTCTAGCGCGAGTTGAACTCAAGCCTATAACTTGATTTTATAAAAAAATATACTAATTTTAAAATTTTTTATGAAATAATTTAACTTTTCAAGTTCAAGCCTATAGCTTGATTATGCGTTTGAATCTAATGTACCGAATCGATCCCGAACAAGTGCTCGAGTTGAGCTTGAGCATCAATCTCGAGCTCAAGTTTAAAAAAAATAGTCAAAGTTAGGCTCGGCTCAACTCATTTGCATCTCTAGTTGTGATATAGAAAGAGAAAAAAGCTGGAAAAAAACTAAGAGGCCATTTGGTTTTGTTTTCAATTTTTGATTTTCATTTTCATCATTTTTAAAATTTAAAAAGTTAGTTAATAGAAAAGAATTTAGAATGAATTTGTATTTGGATAGATTGTTGGAAAAGTAATGATTACATTAGTTTTAATAGGTTGTAGATAAAGAGAGAGAAATAATACATGGAGAGAAAAAATATATAGGTTGTTAAAAAATCTATTTTGAAAATGAAAACGAATATAATATTAAGTGAAAATATGTAAAAAGTAATATATTTTATTTTTAAAATAATAAAAAATATGAAAATAAGCTTTAAAAATGTAATCAATCGAGTTTTCTTTTATTTTATAGTCACCTATCTGTATGCATCGTGTATTGGTTAGCATCATAGAAAGTACTAAATCTTGTGTTATACAAGATATGAATTGTTAAACCTTAACTTCAACATTTAACCACAAGAGTTTTAGTGAATTCCAAAATCGGTTTATGATGAATCCCACGCGAGTGAAGCATGTAATTATTGCAGGACCCACGAAACAACACGACGGCACTAACAAGAGGAAATGGCACATTTTCTATTTACCAGATAATACATAATAAGCATGTGATATTCTGATAGGACTCTGGTATATGTAATGTAAAAACTTCAAAATAGCGTAGCATGCAATTCGGGTTTGCCAAAAACTCCGCAGGTAAAGAGTTAAGTTATTAACTTTTGCATTTTTTGTTTGGAAAAAGAAAAAGAAATAGAATGTGAATGATATTGAAAGCACATTTAGAGTCTTCTTTTTTCGCTTTTTTTAATTTCTGATTCTTTAATAAATATTTATAAATCATATTTGACAATATTTCGACAAGTTCAAGCACAACTTCATTTTATTTTTTTCTACTTTTTTAATCAATTTTTAGATACTCTTCCACCTTTATTACCAGTCATTTTTTTGCACAATCTCTAGAATTAGTCACATTTAAAAAGTATAAATTCGTGCAATTGCAACTCAAAATCAAATAAGAGTGTGTTAGCAGGGCAAGTTTTGAACTCAATCATCAGCTCTTGCGTATCAAAATTCCCAGCTGCAAGAAGCCAAAAAACAGCATGGAGACAGAGCAAAAGCAATACACAAATACAAGGATAAACAAAAGCTTGTATACAGAAATTCCAAATACCTCAGCTCAAAAGTTTTATAAAGGAGGTGTTCTTTGGGAGAGTGCTGTACTTGGGGCGGGGGCAGTTCCAGCAGTTCATTGAACAGAGGACCAAAAGAAATATATAGGAATGCAAGAACTAATGAGATGATTAAACACAACGAAAATCTATAGTTAGGGAAGATCTACTTGACAAATTGCTCTAAATGAACATTCACATGCTATGCAATTAATATACGTGTGCGTAAATATACCCTCTTACAACTAAGGTTCTTAAACCCTTTAAACAACGGGATGCTATCAAAAGTTTGATTCTGTGTCTTACTTTTTTAGTTTCCAGTGGCTTTTTTTGTGCTTCCATGGCAAAACAATTAACTTGATTATCTCATCCTGTAACCCGGCACCAACTTCAGGTAGAGAAGACGCATCAACCCATGAAGCATGGTGGAAGTTCTTAGGGTTTATCAACAGAAAAGAGTTCTTAGGCCTCAATGCTATCAATTCTTTCTCCAACAAGGACCTCGTTGATTAGTTGATTGATGGCATTTCCTTTGGCCTGAGTTGCAAGATAGAACCAAAAAGGATTGGAGAAGAACATGGAAATATGAAAAATAAAGTACTCATATGCAATATGGCTACTCACCTTTATTCCAATGGCAATTGCTGTTTTCAGCTTTATCAGCTCACCTAATCTTAGAGAACCTTCTTTTCTATCTTTTACAAAGATGACTGGCACATCCCTTGAAGCAGCCAATGCTGGCAGATGTTTTGTCAGCCATCGAGGATTGGAGTCAGTTGCTATTATTGCCTACATCCCAACAAGTAAAATCTATGAGAAAGGAACTAAGATCCAACTTAAGTTGCAACAACAGAAAATGGTGATACCATAAGGAGAAAGTGTTGAGATATAGTTATTACCTCAAAGAGGGTGTTTGATTAAACTTATTTTAAACATTTTATAAACTCTTACATCTTATAACATGTTTTTGGAGCTTATAAAATGTTAGATCTTATTTTTAAAATAAGTTGGTGAAGTGTTTGTATAAAATAAGAATTTGGAGCTTATAAAATATTAATAATGGCAATTTTATAATTAAAAATGTTAAAAATGAAGCAGCTTAGTAAGATTTTAAAAATAAGTTAGGGTCTCGTTACTTTTTTTAAAGGAGCTTATAAGCTCCTAACATCTTATTTTAGAATCTCATAATCTCTTTTTTTTAAAAAAATTACCAAACATTTTTTATCAACTTATAAACTCTCAAACATCTTATAAGATATTTTGACAAGCTTATAAACTCACCCAAACACCCTCTAAGTGAATTCTCATTCATGGAAAATGAATGAGGCATGAAATCACAGAAGAATGAGCTGATATGGTGGGGGGCCATTACTATTTCCAAAGATTGGCATCTCAACTGGATAGAGACAGAAAAGAAAGTTGGACGGTATGCCATTTCAAGTTTAAAATTCCAAAGGCAACGGATCCCAAATTTTCTCCAATACTCATCTAGCATCTCTAACAAGGTCTAGCAGACAATTCAGATATTTCAGGTCAAACGATAAAAGCACCAGGTTCTGTTGCTTTCTCCAATACATTTAACATTCAGAACTTCTGAATACTTCAAAAAGAAATAATCTAATGATTGGCTCTTTTGACATCACATCTGGAAAGAAAGTATAATTACTTATACATAAGACTCCCTCAAAGCAATGAAAGAAAAGAATGTGCCAATAATTAATGCAAAAATGAATCATTCTCAAATTTTCAGAAAACTAGGTGATCAGCATTCATCAATACAAGCAAGTTTAATGTTGTCCTCTATGTTTTCCTTGTATCTAATGCTACAAGATTAAAGCTTCATTTGCTCCATCTGATCCTTTCTGGAGAACCCAGTCAACAAAAATGTATACTTCTCCGGGTGCAACAGATATTTCAAAATTGGAACTTCTTACAAGGGGCCATGATGTCACTAAACAATACAAAGAAACAAGCACTTCTGCCAGCATAAAAAGATAATTAATTCACAATTTATTCTCAAAGATCAGAGCGTCATGTGTTTAATGTCAAGCGCAAAAGAACAGAACATTCATGTGATATATCAAATGCGCATGTCTTACAAGAAACCTAACTGAACCCACAAAAAAAGAAAAGGACTGTGCAAAATCAGAGTAAGCAGCCCAGCAAAATTAGCTATCAACAAATAGGAAACTAGCATCCGGAAGAAACAAAATAGGAGTCCACACAGCAACCTGAAGGTAGACACGAGGGGCTTTACTACCATCACCATTCATCGGAAATTGCTCCTCTTTAGTCTCACGATTTGGTGGCATCCGCTCAAGCGCTCGTGTGACTTCATTTACTCCGACTGCAAATTGTTGCTGATAAATTCCGGAATATGTTTCAATTCCATCGCCTCATCATAATTGAAAAGTCAAAATAAAAATAGATAGCATCCAAACAAATAAAACAGAAACAATAACCTTGATCCAAAACTTATAAGGCAAAGTGGCGTCTGAAGCTCTTGCCAATTCAATCTCCCTGCTCAAACAAAAAATCATCAAATTTGAACAAAATCAGAAGCAATCCAAAACTAACGATAAAGCAACATCACTATATAGTAGAAGTACACCAAAAAACATCATGTTTTTTTATACCTTTGGATTGATTTGAGGAAACGACTGAGGCTTTCTCCTTCAAAGCAACTGCGTAAGCATTCAATAGTAACCCTCAGAAACGCATACACATAGATAAGAAAATATTGATTATTCCGAGACGGAAAAATAAATAAATAAATAAATAAATAAAAGAAAGGTATTTGCATACAGTTGGGGTTGATGAAGAAGAAGCGGCGGGTTGTCCATAGGCTTGGACACGGCTACGGCGGCTGTTCCAGTTGTTCTCTTTCTGCTTCGCATGGTGGAGCCGGCCGGAATCTGAATTGCCTGCGATGCTTCTGCATTTTGTGGCGCGGTGTTATAAAGGCTCTCACAGCCCAATAAATTAGGCCCAGACAATTGAATTAAAGTTAAATCAGCCCTCCTTACCGATAGCGTGCAGCTAGGATTTTTTTTTTTTTTTTTTAACACATCCACATTAAGAATTGTTTCGAATTCGAATTTCTAACCTCTTATATTACGTAAAAAATTTATGTAGTTATACCACAAGCCATTTAACATGTAAGTCGGATGGTTAATGTTACATTTTACATGTATTAAAGTGTGAAATTTTATTTGAGGGCCTAAGCTTATATTTATTTGTCTAAGGTTTGAAATTGAAATTCAAATCTTAATGAGTTATTTGAGTGAATGCACGTGTTAATGAAAAGATTTAAATGTTAATGAATTACAATAATATATAATAAAGTTTTGGAGTACTCCTACAATATAATTTACAGTACTTCATATCTTCACACACACTATATGAAAAAATTATGATTAAGTTGTGCACAATTTTTGAATCATGATAATGAGAAATTGATAATGCCCAACAAGTAAAATCATTTTCAAAGTTTAATTGATTTTTTCAATTTATTAAACCCTTAGGCCTTATTGAAATCGTGCAAATATAGTCTCTGGTATTGTTGAATTAAGGTATTTTATTTTTATTTTATCATATGTTAATTAATTATTATTAAATTCTTACTTATTAAATTAATTAAATTCAAATTAACTTGTAATTTGCTTATTATTTTGTAAGGTTATAATTTTTATCTTAAAAAACTTTAATTGTCCATATTATGTTTTTGACATATTAAATTTGATAATACGAGATTTTGGAAATGTAGAAAAACCACATCTTTGAAATCAAAGTAATTTTATCTTTGAATATGAATTCCACTTGTGAAAATAAGGGGGGGTGGGGGGGGTGAAAGAAAATCGATCACCTTACTTAATGAATAAAACAAATATTTAGGTGTTTTCCATAATTTGTGATATGATTCGGGGATTGAATGCTGAAAAAAGCAAATACTGCACAAACAACACGCGAAACAAACATTTTATAAATAAATTATTCCAAAGAACCACTGGCTTTTCTCATGGAAAAAAAGAAAAAGGAAAAATATAGCAGGCGTGTTATGCATACTTAGCATAGTATTTGATTAATAATACCTTATATAAACCAAATATTTATTTTATTATTTAAAACTTAGATATATTAAAATCTAATATATATATATATAAAGTAAAATGTTGTTTAATCCTATTTTAAGAATGTTTATTATGTGAAAATAATGTTACTTTTATCCGTT
>JACGDI010005499.1:78132-153926 GCA_014898725.1 Jacaranda copaia | reverse complement strand
AAGATGATAATCGAATAGAATATTAAGAGCTTATAGTATATTTGGCATTACCTGGAGTGTGGTTAGTTATGAGGTATTTATAGCCTTCTCCTGGTATGTGATTTGTCGAAGGTGTTCCTATCAGGTGTAGTGGGCTTTAATCCTAGCCAAGAGATTAAAGGTCATTACAGATCTCAATACTATTCTAGATGGCACAATCTCTTATTTTCTAGGGTGAACAGTATCTTGGGTAGGCACCTTCCTGTCAAAGGTGGTGGTAGGGTTGGTGGTAGAGTTGGTGGCAGCGACTGTACTGGCTGTCACGCGCTATTAATGCGGTGGCATGCTGCCTGTCAGAATAATAAATGCGATGCGGATATGAGTCAGCATCGGAGTGAGCTACTTGGTCAATAACAGTCGAACAGATGGGGTTGGTCGATCAAAGAAATGGTCGAATAAACTAGAAGGGTTTACGCCTCCCATCAAATGCGATCGATAATAGTATACTCGACCAGATAGCTGTTGTCGAGTGGCTTAGTCCAGAGCTAATGTTGGGCCTTGCACATTAAGTAGGCCTGTTAGGCTATCCCATGTCATAAGTCTTTCCACTCGCGATCCTGATCGAGCTTGTTGACCAGCAGGAGCAGGGAGTACATAGGCAGTTACGATGGTTATTCACATTCGATCAGAGTTTTGCCAACTCGACCAGGGTTTTTAAATTCTCGACCAGGATTTGTGGCGATTCCTCTGCATTTAATATGCCGATTACTTCACAGAATATGAAGCATATGGAGATAGGGTGTAATTATAACTGATGTTTGGGTTTTCGCGCACAAATGCCTATAAATAATGGGGATATAGGTCTTCATTTACACTTTTGCTGAAATCATGTCTGGTTGAGTTCCTCTTTGTGAAGTTCTCCAAACCTTTAATTGCACTTAGAGTTTGCAGGATACCTCTTGTAAGTTGCTCTGCCCATTTAATCTTTTTCTTTCTCTTCTTTTGCAATAATGTCTAGCACTTCAGATAGCGAGGACACTAGGTCCGAGAGTGTAGCATCCCAAGAGGAAACTAAGGTTGAGAGTGTATCTGGAACAACTTAAGATAGTAGTTCAAATAATTTATCGAGTGATAGCTCGAGTTCGAGTAGGTTTAGTAGCTTGAGCACATAAAGGGCCATCCCTGGGGGTGAGGCTAACTCTAGTGATTATCCAGCATCTTGGAGTTGATTGTTTACACCCAACCACTATACAAAAATAACCTCCAAAATATTACCTGCCGACCTGGTGCAAATTAAGGAAGTGTATCATATCCCTGAGGAGTATAAGTTGTTGGCGTTGAGGACTTAGGGTAGAATACATCGACCTCTTAAGGGTATATAACAGTGTTTAAGGAAGGGTTGAGATACATCCCTAGGCTTCCCCTCGCCTAAGTGATAGTCGACCTTCTGGTAGGTCTAGAAGTTTACATAACCCAATTGCTCCCCGACTGTTTCGCCACCCTTTATAATTTTGTAGTACTAATGCATCTATATAATCAACCTGCCTCTTTCGCCAACTTTTCAAATTTATTCCACTTGACCATGTAGCGGAAGTTGGGTAGCACCGAGAAGTTTAATTTTTACTATTTGACTACTCGATCCCATCAAAAATTCTTAGTATCCCCTACTTCTTCATACGGCCAAGAGTGGAAAAAATATTTTCTCTATATTTGGGGGCTAGAGGATTTCTCCATTTCGAGGGGTTAGTGGAGAGGGCCTCTGGAGATGCTAGGGAACCAAACACCTAGCTGGCCTAATACCTTTGTTTGGGATTTGATCGAATTTAGGCATATGGAGGCCTTAGCTCTGACTAAAGAAAGGTGTCTGGTGTTGGTTGGCTTATCGTCAACCCAACTTAACCTGTCTGCGGGCGATCAACTAGGTAGAAATTTTTGTCAATGAATTTAATTGTGATTGCTGTTCTTTTTACTCGACTCTGATGCCTGTTTGTCTTGTTTGTGTCTACATATTGAGAAGAGATAATGGCTAGGACCATAACAGAAGTTCAAGCCAGGGCTTTAAGAAATGAGAAATGCCACAGAGCTGTTGTTGCTTGATGAGAGGGAGCTACTGTAGAGCCAGCCAGTTCGACACAATCAACCTTGGCTTCTGTACCCCCACAAATTAAACAGGTGCCCAAACCACTATCTGCTCATCGGTAGAAGCCTACAAAGTAGCCCTGCGGGTTGGGGAAAAAGTTAAATTGCCAAACAGGGAGGCTCAGCGCAAAAGAAGGCCACAGGTGACAAGGG
Organism: Jacaranda copaia; assembly: GCA_014898725.1. Classification (NCBI taxonomy): domain Eukaryota; kingdom Viridiplantae; phylum Streptophyta; class Magnoliopsida; order Lamiales; family Bignoniaceae; genus Jacaranda; species Jacaranda copaia. The sequence continues at coordinate 151,655 of JACGDI010005499.1, read as the reverse complement.
AAAATAAAAAGTGGTGACAGACTACGACCTATTCTGAAAACCTAGCGATGGAGTACTATTTCAACTCCCTTGGCTATCTCTACCTCATTTTGCAATCGATCCAGCCCATAAAATCACCGATTCAACCTTCATAATCCATGGAGAAATGACCAGCAGCAATACCCTAAAGTGGCTGACCTCAAGGCTTTTCTTACCCGACCAACAAAAACTAATGGGCCTTAGTCAGGTCGGGGTTCTCTAGGTATTGGCCTACCATTGTACTAGGGTAAGCATGAGATTGATAATTTCTCATTGAATTTCTTTCAGGTTGTAGTATTGTGGACTGATATTCTTGTGTTATAGATGGGGAAAATGGGTTACAATATCTTTTGCTGATCGAAGTTGGCCTTGGTAGATAGAGGAGAGTTGCAAGGAGGAGGAGGAGATATGGAAACCCTTAAGGTGCAGCTCGAGTCCTCCCAACTTCAAGTCAAGCAACTGAACAAAAAGGTGGCCGAGCTCTAAGAACAACTGAACTCCAAAGATTAGCAATTGGTTTAGGCGGTCGAGGAGTGGAGTCAAATGGACTCAATAATAAAGAAGGCACACTTGGACCTACAAGTGAGCGTTTCTTCTAGTCAGGCACAAGGTCGCGCAGAGGAACCTATGAGGCAAGGGAGGCCTTCAACTAACACCTCCCAACGATGTGGCATGAGGTAGTTGAATAGTTTATCTTAAGCCTCGCCTTTCAAGATGTGAGCGTGATCATGTCACTTGACGATGCTCATGAGGCATTTCATAAGGCTGTGAAGCAGCTCAAGTACCTAGACTACACTTTTTAGCTTGATGACAAGAGCAAGATAAGCCCTACACTAAATGAGAAATTAGAGCCTTATCCCGACCCTGAGGATGGCAGAGTCATCTAAGCCTTAGAGAAGGAAACTGTGACCCCTACGCTCGATAAGCTTCTAATTGAAGCTCAAAAGAAAAAGGCTGAGGTTGACGTGAAGTTAGAGTAGTTGGCCGATGAATTCACGTTTGCGGAAGACCTTGTGATGCAGCTTAGAAAGGAAGAGGTTGATGTGGCGCAATAAGTGCTACGTTCAACTAATTTCATGAGCAACTTTGCTGAGCTTTCTAAACCACCTTGAGTTATTTCGTCACTTGCTTGCACATTGCCGGAGCCCAGCTCAGAATGGCATAAGAGTGACCAGGCGAGGTCCAGCTAGAGCTAAATTAGCTTTCTCTCTCTCTCTCTCTTTTTTTTAATAATTGTGACCAACTGCTTAATGAATAAAAGATGTTTTTCATTTCAATTTTGTTACATTAAAGATATCTCTTGAATCTTGTCAAATGCAACTTGATTGTCGTAGTAATGTGGGGAATAACTAATAAAATATTTGGTTATCACCATCATAAATAAGAAAATCTAACAACATTGTAGTCGATTTTGTTTAATGTTGACTGACGTGTAGTAATTTGTTTACACAACTGTGTCGTCAATTCTTATTGATGTATGATCAACTTATTAATTGACTATTTGGTCGATTATTGGATTTAGGCAAAAAAGCTTAAGTTTGTAGCTTGTAGCTATTTGGGGTTGATGCCATGGTCGGTTTAAATTTTGAAAACTAATCGAATGGCATGAAGCTGTTTCTTTGTCGACTACTAGGTCGACGTAATTTTGGTAGCATGATGCTATTTACCCATTGACTACAGGGTCGATCGAGAACGTGTGTGGTAGCATGGAGCTACTTGAGTGGCAATAAGGGACTGCTTATTCGTTGACTATAAGGTCAACTAGGAACTTGGTGCTTGCTGAGTACAATTATAACAATGCTTGCAAATGGTAGCGGTATTGTTTGAACTTTATTCAAGCTGGAGAATATAAGGATAAATACAACATAATTTTAAATGTAAAATTTTCTTAGGTTGATAGCGTTCCAGGGGCGAGGGAGTCTCTCTCCTTCCATATTAGCTAGTCTATAGGCATTATGCTTCGATACTTTAACAACAGTATATGGTCCTTCCCCTTTTGGGTCGAGCTTACCAATATTTTTGGAGACTTCTACCTTCTTGAGAACGAAGTCTCCGACTTTAAAATGGCACAACTTGGCTCCTTTGTTATAGTTCTCAGCCATCTTTGACCTATAGCATTGTATAATGTTATAAGCTTCTTTATGATGCTCATCAATAATTTCAAGGTTGAGTTTTCTCTCTGATGTGTTTTTTAGTGGATGGAAGTGAATAACCCAAGTTGTGTGTTGAATTAGCTCTGAGGGGATGATTGCTTCAAATCCATAAATGAGACCGTAAGGGCTATGACCTGTGGAGTTTTCCTGTATGCCCATAACACTTCGGGTAGGTTGTCTGCCCAATTCGAGCCAGTGTTATGTATCCTAGCTTTTAGATGGTTGAGGATCATTCTGTTGGTTACCTTAGTCTAGCCGTTTGATTGAGGATTACCCACTGAAGTGAAGCACTATGTGATCCCCAAGGCTTTGCCCCAACCTCCTGTGCTCTTGCTTTGGAATTGAGTGTCGTTATCTGAAATAAGGATCTTGGGCAGACCAAAATGGCAGATGATGTTTTTCCATATAAAACTCTTGATGACCGCATCTGTTTTCTTAGGAATAGCCTCAACCTTGACCCATTTAGTAAAGTAATCGATTGTGACGATTATGAATTTTTCCTGTCCTATCAATCTTGGTAGTATGCTTAAAATATCAATTCCCTACTAGTCAAAAGGCCAAGAAATTTGGACATTGATCATTAGCGTTGTGAGTTGGTGTGGCAAATTTGAATGAACTTGACATGATGTACATTTTTGTGCAAAATTCATCGAGTCTTTCAATAATGTTGCCAAAAGTATCTGTATCTGATTATTTTGTGGGCCAGGGATCTTCCTCCAGAATAGTTTCCACACATACTTGCATAAATATCTTGTAATACCTCTAGAGCCTGATCGAGATCTAGGCAACTCAAGGGGGGTTCAAAAATTGACCTCTTGTACAATTGACCATGCTCATCGAGTGCAAATTTGGTAGCTCAACCTCAAAGGCATTGAGCCTCATTCCTATTCTTGGGGATGGTGCCTTGGTTCAGATACAGTTTGATCGGGACTTACCAAGAAGGTGCAATCTCCTTAATGCTTGTTATTTCATTTTCCTCGTAGGGTCCAATCGATGGTTTATCAGTGACCAAAAATATGATTTTCCTATCCCTCGTACCCCTAGTCAAGATGGCAAACTTTGAGAGAACATCCGTCGGTTCGTTCTCAAATTGAGGTACCTGACTAAAAGTGAACCTTTTGAATGACTGTTGTAACTTTTTCACCTCAGCCAGGTACCGACTCATCATCGAGTCCTCAACTTTGAAATTTCCTTTACCTTGCTTAGCTACTAATTAGGAGTCTGTAATTACGACCAGGTGCTCGACACCCTGACCAAGCGCCATTCTCATTCCTACAAGGAGGGCCTCATACTCTACCTTATTATTTGTGATTATATAGTCCAATTTTATTGCAAAATCGTATTTCTCTGCAGTTGGGGAATGGAGAGCAATTCCTACTCCTCCTCTAAATGTGGTCGATGATCCATCAATGTGCAAAGTCCAAACAAGAGGGGCTTCGCAATTCCTCTCAAGCAGGTCAACTCCCTCGGTAATGAAGTCAGCTAGAACTTATGCTTTGATAGCTATTCTAGACTAGAAAGTAATGTTGAATTCTCCCAATTAGATGACCCATTTGGTCAATCTTCCAAATGTGTTCAGTTTCAACAAAACGTACTTCAACGGATGGTTGGTCAACACTATAATGGCATGAGATTGAAAGTATGGTCATAGCTTTCAAGCCGCAGTTACCAATGCCAAGGAAAATTTCTCGATCTCTAAGTAATTATACTCCGGCCCTTAAAGTGACTTACTACAATAGTAGACCAACCAATGGTTGCCGTCTCAGGTTAAGACTACAACTGAGCTAATCGATGCTTTGGAGATTGCCAAATATATCTAAAGCACTTCTCCCAATTTAGGTTTTGCAAGCATGGGAAGCGAAGCTAAGTACTGCTTCAACTCGACCAACGCCTGATCACACTATTCACTCTACTTGAAACCCAACTTCTTGGCATTTCTGAGAATTTTGAAGAAGGGTAAACTCTTGTCAGCTAATCTTGCAATGAACCTTCCTAAGGCTATAATCCTGCCGACCAATTTCTGAATGTCTCTAATTGTTCACGGAGGGGTGACGTCAAGAACGACTTAAATTTTCTGTGGGTTTGCCTCAACACCCTGTTAACTGACTATGTAGCCCAAACATTTACCTCCACAAACCCCAAACATACACTTGTTTGGGTACAACTTCAGATCAAATGCTCTTAGGATTGCAAAGGTATGACCGAGGTTAAGCAAGTGATCTTGGGCCTTTTTTGTTTTTACAATCATATCATCAACATAAACCTCCATCGACTTTCCAATTTCATCTTTGAATATAAAGTTAACTAGCCTTTGGTAAGTTACTCCATTTTTCAATCCTAAAGGAATGACCAAAAAATAATATAGCCCATTAGGAACAACAAAGAAAGTTTTATCACTATCTTCGAGAGCCATGAAAATATGATGATAACCTTGAAATACATCCATCATACTCAATAACTCACAACCAACAGTTGAATCACTAATAAATGTATTCGAGGCAGGGGTTAAAGATCTTTAGGGCATGCTTTATTTAAATTCTTGAAATCATTACACTTTCACCATTGTCCCTCATTCTTTAGGACTAGTACAATATTACAAAACCAAGAAGGATATTATATTTCTACAATATAACCTGTATCTAGAAGTTTTTTGACCTCTTTCTCGATGATTTGTATCCTCTTGACATTGAATATCCTTATATTCTATCTGACCAATTTGTATGATGGGTTGACATTAAGGTATTGCACGATAATGTTGGGGCCAATTTCCTGGAGGTCAGATGCTCTCCACGCAAAGATGTTAATATTCTTTTTCAAAAAATTGACCATAAGACACTTTAAGTGGGGGCCCATATCTGTTCCAATACGAGTTGTCTTGATAGAATTTTTCTGTTCCAACTCGATGGTCTTAAATTCCCTAAAGAGTTCCACCTTGGTGTCTTTCAACTTTCTCTTCTTTCTAGCCTGGGTCTCTTTGAGTTCCGCTATAGGGGCATCCCCTAAGGTCTTCAATTGTGGTTAAGTCTTCTGCTCACTTGACTTAATCGAGATATTGTAACACCTCCAGGCCTCCTTCATGTTACACAAAAGCTCCTTTGTGCCCGCTGGAGTCAAAAATTTAATTTTCATATGGTAGGTCGACACAATGGCATAAAAGTCAGTGAGAGCTGGTCGACCTATTATGATGTTGTACGTAAATGGGGCATCCACCACCAAATAGTTTACCATCAAAGTTCTCTTTCGAAGAGCTTCTTCAAATGATGTTGATAGGTTGATGGATGCTTTCGAAATAATTTCTAAACCCCTAAATCTGACAAGCGAGGATTGTATAGGTTCAAATTTTAGCTAGCCTATATTTATTCTTTTCAAGGTGGAGAGGAAAACGATGTTGGCTGAGCTGCCATTATCAATCAGGACCTTGCGTACTTCAAAGTTCACAATCTCAATAGAGACTACCATGGGATAGTCTAATTTATAGTTGATATTTCTGCCCTCAAGGTGGGCCAAGTCGTTGTCAGTGAATGAGATAGGCTTTGCACTTGTCGATAGGTGGAATTTTATTTCGACAGGTGAGGTTTTTGGTCGACTCAAGTCAAGCCTCCTATGGGTTTGCCTTTAGGAAAACTTTGAGTCTCCCCTAGTGAGACCTCCAGCAATCATGTCAATCACTCCTTGGATGGGTGGGTGATCCTCGTGGGCGGGTTTCTTTCCTTTGTTTTCCTTTCTAGGGCTAACCGACTTTTCTCTATGGGGAGTTTGGTCAATTTTGCCCCATTATACCTGAGCATCCATGACTATATATTTCTTGAGGTAGCCCTATCTAATCAGCCTCTCAATCTCATCTTGGAGGTTGAAGCATTTATCTGTGTCATGCCCTTTCTATTTGTGAAAGTGGTAGTATTTTTTGAATTTTTTCATTGCCTCAGTCTCCATTAGTTTCCTTATTTTTTTGAGGAGGTTATTATGTTGGATGGCATACAGGACCTCTCTCTTCGGGATGTTCAGGGATGTATAGTCATGGAAACATGTTATGGGAGATTGATCTCTTTCTTTGTACTTTTGGTCGTTTCTTTCTTTCTTTTTCTTTTCGACCTCAGAGGATTCAAACTTGAGCTTGTTCATTTTCTCCTAGGTCATGTATCTTTTGATCAGGTCGAGCAGTTCCTCCATCAATCGGGGACGTTCACGCATCAACGCATTAGCGCATTCTTTGTGCCTGAGCCCCAAGAATAGTACATCAATCGGGAACTCAATCCTGGAGTTATCTATCGTAACACCCCTATATTTGCATAAAATTTTTATTTTATATTATTCATAATATTATTTTATAAATATTTAATTAATTTGTAAGATTTCAAAAATGTGTGTGTAATTACACTACTTATTTTAAAATAAAGAGTTAAAATAAATCAATATTACCATGAGAGGGCTTATTGTGGAAATTACAATAATAAAGTGGCAAAATTGAAAATTTTAAAAAATATATATATGAAAATAACATGCAAGGACCGAGCTTCATTCTCACCATTTCATCACTTTTCACCAAATTTTTTTCTCTCTTCATCTTTCTTTTATTTTCTTCACCGGTGACTTCTCCAACCTACCACCATTGGCGACCACCTTAGTTCCTCCATCCAACACCACCATTGGAACCACCTCTTCAGCCTCTCTTCAACCATACCAAAGTCCACGGTGAGCGGCCACTGGAGACATATAGTGGAAGTGACAGAAAATGAGGATTTTTGAAGGGGAAATGGGTTTGTCAATTTTCGGCGATCTTTGGCTGGTCTGAGGAGTGCATGATGGAGAACTCATCAAGGGGAGTCGAGTGGTAGCCTTGCATGGCGAAGATCGATGGTGGAGATGGTGGAAACGGGCGATGGAGCTAAGTGGTCCAGAAACTTTCAGGCGATGATTGACCTCTTTTTTGGTGGTAAAATGGTGAATAGAGGGCACCATTAGAAAGCACTCAGTGAGAGGCTTCTAGCAGTGGTGTTGTTGAACTTTCGGATGGTGATGGCGACCCATGGTCAGAACTTCGCCTCATTCTCAGGAGCGCATGCACGCGAGCTAATCATTAAGATTTCAACTCGTTTGGGAGATATCAGTATATAACAATAATATATATATATATGTAATTGCATGTATATATATGTGTGATCTAATTATCATCAAACCTTGTTTTTACGTATATCTTGGTAAAAATGATCAATCAGGATACCCCGGTATATAATTAGAACAACTTTGACTGATTAAATAAGCCTAGTAACTTCAAATAATATTATTTCATGTAAACTATAGGTTATAAAGTATTATAAGTTTAAGAAAACCCTAATTTTAAGTAACTATAAATTAATCAACTAAAATTAGGTTATTGTTGGTAACTGGATTATTATGATTAGTATTAAACACCAATAGAATAATTATTCAAACTTAGGTTGTTATGAATATAATTCTAAGTATTGATGATTGCTAGAATTGATCATGGATATTGATATAAGGCTATATTTTATAGGCGACGAAGGTGTTGATCTTGACGATTAGTAAAGTTTAACTGTGTTGCTGACGTGATTAAAGTGAGGATCCACTACCCTGGTAGTTCCTTAAATAAGGAAATATTGTTGGAATTGAATCCTGTGAGGTTCTATTGCTTACCCCTCGTATTATCTATTGCTTGCCTCTTGTATTGTTCATTATTGCTATATAAAACCTGTGAGGTTCTCTTGCTTGCTTATCATTAACGTTTATTGTCGCTATTTGAACCCTGTGAGGTTTTCTTACCTTGGTCATCGTCCATTGAACACCATTATTTGTTGAACTTATGAATTGTGCTATTATCACATCATATACTGAAATCATTTGGAATCCACGACTCATTTTGTTCTAGTATCATGAAAAAGTCTATGTCTCATATGTTACCATATCGACTAGATTGTATCGTGAATTATTATTGGCCCTATCGACTTTCTTAATTGATGTGATTGTTATCGTACGTATTAACCTATTGAAACTATTCTGTAAACTTATTATTCTACCTTGTTGGCATATTAATTGATTGTTTGATTGAGTTGAATAGTATGTGGATCGATGTTGATCATATTAGTGCCTCAACTTTGGTGTTATCCTAAGAGGGGGCGCTACATCTATCTTAAGGACCTCTATATTAAACCTAGTAAAGAAGTCATTGAGGGACTCTTCCTCACTTTATTTAACAGTATGGAGATGGGTGTAGAGGAGTTTTACCTTTCTCTTACTGGCGAACTGGTGCAGAAACTTATCACATAACTGGTCATAAAACTATATCAATGAAAGCTAGAGCTTCACAAATTAGTCAAGTGCAAGGCCCTGGAAAGTGGTCACAAATATCTTAGCATAGATGTATTCATTGTGCTCGTGCAGCTGCATTATATGCTTGAATTGCATTAGGTGCTCATTAGGGTCCATCAAGCCATCGTATCTCAATAAACTGATTAGGATGTTCATGTCGATAGTGATGTGCTCATCAATAATCTCTTGGATGAACAAGGATCATTTTTCTCGATAAAACCTCTGAGGGCCCTCTAGATTAGGTGCACTTTTGGTATTTCTCCTTGAGATCTCATCGAAGCACCTATTTAGTTGTTGGACTTGATGGGACACTTCTTTACATTTTTCTTGATCAGCTAGAGTGGCATTTTGATCGAGACATGGCCTCGAGCGCTCTGCCCTATCGTACTGCAAGGCTCAAATGGGCCAAGCTGCGAGGTCCACAGATTCTTCCATATCTTCATGGCAGTCACGCATGGAACATTCGACCCTATAGCTCTTCTAGGCTTGATTAAGTTGAAGGTGATCAATTAAGTCGGCAATCTCTTCCCACAACTCTGGTTACCTCTTTTTCTCCTGGGGGTATCTAGGACTGGCTTCACATCGGGTGGGCAGCCACCTGGATTCTTGGCAACCACGACTGTCCTTGGGGGACCTATTTTCTAAAGAAGGCAGTTGTAGGATGGCACTATCAGCAGGGGTTGGTACAATGGTGTGCCTATTCAATGCAGCGGACAGCTATGTTGAAATTTGAGCAAAGATTTGCTCGCTTATCAACTGCATCAACTGAGACATAGTTAATGTCACCACTTACTCCTGGGGGTGCTAGGGCCTGGAATGTGTGCACCTTGCTGGGGCGGAGGAGGAGGTGGTGATGTGGACCTCCTATTTGCCTTCCTTCTTAGTGTAGCTCTACGTGTGTTCACCATTCTTTCATTACAATCTCAATGTTTCCCATAGATTGCACCAAAAATGATAAGGTTGAAATTGTTTATAGTGAAAAGAGCAGTGTTTAGGTAAATTCAACCTGAGAGGTTGAGTAGTCCAAGTGATATTTTTCTCAAGGTCTGAGATATGTAACAACAACACACGTTAAACTAACCAAGGTGTCCCCGATGAAGACATTTTGATACTCAAGTTAGTTCTAATTGAAAGATGATAATTGAACAGAATATTAAGAGCTTATAGCATATTTGGTATTACTTGGAGCATGGTTGGTTATGAGGTATTTATATCCTTATCTTAGTATGTGATTTGTCAAAGGTGCCCTATCAGGTGTGGTGGGCTTTAGTCTTTGCCAGGGAATTAATGGTCATTCTAGATCTTAGTACTGTTCCAGATGGCACAATCTTCTATTTTCTAGGGTGAACAGTACCTTGGATAGGTACCCCCTTATCAAAGGTAATGGCAGGCTTGGTGGTAGAGTTTATGGTAGCAACTATATTGACTGTCACGCGCCATTAATGTGAAGGTATGCTGCCTATCAAAATAATAAATGCGGTGTGGATATAAAGTCAGCGTTAGAGTGAGCTACCTGGTTGACAATAGTCGAACAGATGGAGCTGATCGATCAAAAAGATGGTCAAATAAGCTAGAATGATTGATGCCTCACGTCGAACGGGATTGATAATAGTATACTTAACCATATGGTTGTTGTTAAGTGACTTAACCCAAAATTGATGTTGGGCCCTGTGCGTTAACTGGGCCTGTTGGGCTAAGCAGGCCGTTAGGCTATCCCATATCATAGGGCAAATCACATAATTAGTCCCCACAGTTTTACTTTAGAAGCACTTTAGTACTCTATCATCAAAAGTTCATTTTTTAGTCCCTAAGGTTAATATATTGTTCCATTCTAGTCTTTAATACCACTTTCCAATGGTATTTGACCAGAAAATTGATCGATTTTGACATTTTTAAGGGCAAAATTGTTAATTTAAGATTTTATATTCCACTTAATCCCTATGTTACAATTAAATGGAAAGCTGTAAAAACAATCTTCAAGTGCTTGAGAAGAATTAAGAATTTATTTCACATATGGCAAAGGAGAATTGTAATTCAAAGGGTTTTCAGATTCTAATTTCTATTTAATGAAGATGACCTTAATTCTACCTGATATGGGATAGCCCAACAGGCCCAAGAGGCCCTTTTTTTACAAATCAGACTGCTCACAAAGCCCAATGTGAAATGATATAATCCAGCAGGCCCAACAGGCTCGAGATCAAAGGATTCAACCCACTAAGCCCTGAGGCAAGTCACTTTGGTCAACATGTATCGACCCCGCACAAGAAGCCCCGTGGTCGACCCGTATCGACCTGAGGGCCTCTTCCCAAAGTCTTGTGTGATAGCCCAACGGCGAGGTCAGAATGGTCGACTAGTATCGACCCCGTATGTTAAGCCGCGAGGTTGACCTGTATCGATCTGGATGTGGCTCCCGAACTCATCATCTAAGTTAGGTTGATATGAATCGACCCCCGTTGGCAGATGAGACAAGTTGAACCTTTATGCAATGATTACACGTGGCAGCAGATGTGACTATTGCACGCGGATGTAACCGCTCCCACCAACCCTGACACCTCTGCCAACAACTCTGGCAGAGGCACGCTCCTACTGATGGTACTACCCAAGAAAATAAGAGATCGCGCCACGTGGCCCAACCCCGAGATTTGGGCAGAATTGACTATCCTACCCCAGCTATGAGGAGAGCCCAAGTGTACCTGATAAGGACACTTGGGTAAATTCGTGTTATTATCAGATTATAAATCAGGCCAACATCACCATGCTCAAGGTATTGCAAATTTACTATTTACTATACACTCTCTATACACTCTCAATCTCACCGGAAACCTAACTTGAGCGTCGGAGTGCCTTAGCTGGGGCAACTTCGGCTAGTTTATGTTTGCTCTTGTTGCAAATCTCAAGCCCAATATCACCTAAATCCACCGGAGTTCCGGACCATCAGGCTCATTGTAGCATCACTACCTCTAGATTTATATTTTGACTCAATGGCGACGCGGTTAGTTGGAAGTGTTCCATGCAAGAAACCACGATCGATTATACCACTAAGGTAGAATATATTATGGTGTCGGATATAGCAAAAGAAGGTGTTAGATGAAAATTTCATCCAAGAGTTGGATATAATGCCTAGCATTGCAGAACTAGTAGTTGTCTTTTGTGACAATAATGGAGCTATTATGCAAGCAAAAGAACCAAGATCTTATCAATAATCCAAGCACATACTGAGGTGTTGTCATTTAATCTATGAGATCATTGACAGAGGTGATGTTCGAGTGGAGCAAATTGCCTCAGAAGAGAATATAGTAGATCCATTTACTAAACCCTTAACACAAAATATCTTTGAAAGGTATCTTGAGAAAATGAGGTTAAAGGCTATGGGGAATTGGTTTAAGGGCAAGTGGAAGATTACTGCAATAGTGCCACAGCCAATTAAATTGGTATGTAAAAACTACTTCTTATAAGATAATCTTAATTGAACGATACTTTATAAAATGGCAATCTTCATTTTATGCAATTAATTATATTCTTTACTGCATTTGGTTAAAGCCTTTAAAATCTTACAAAACTGGGGACTTAGTCATGCATATGATGGTAATCATGAAATAAGTTTATATGGTCATGATTTTAAATTTTTAAGTCATAGAATCTTATGAGACAAAGCATCTAAAATTTGGATAAACTTGAACTAACGATGCATACTCTAAAGAGTTGGTTGTTGGCTCGTTTCATGGCCAATCTATGTATGACATATATGTATATTAGTAGGTGCTTCTTAGAAAATAAGTTCATTGGAAACTCGCTTAGAGAATCCATGTGGTAGTAGAAAAGGCTTATCGGTAGTGAAAAATTCTCTAGCTTACATAGTGCAGATAATTAGTTCTTTAATTTGAGGATCCACTGTAACTTTGTATTTAGATCCTTATGCTTTGATTTTGTCTTGTCCACCTAGCAAGTCACTTGAGGATTAGGTTGGGCACAAGTAATCTAAGTATAGAAGTTAATGAGTTTCAAGAAGGGATCCATTTCAATTATTATGATGAATGAGTTGTTCTCCTATGTATTCTATGGTGATTAATTTTGAGAAATTTTTGTGCAAGATGATATGACTTTTTGGAAAATGGAGTTTTTCAAAGTTGAGGTCATAATTAGGAACTGTACATCCAAAATAGATACATAGTTATCAAGGCTACTGAAGAATCGACAAACATCTTGCCCTAGGCCTCTTTCAGGATATAAGAAATGGAAAGACCATATTTTCATGGTAATCATAAGCGGAATAGGTTCACTAGAATTAATTCATCCAATTGATTGTGCTCCATAAGCTTGTAGTAGCATCAACTATAAAGATTGAGTACTCTTCAATTAATAGAGATTAATTGAAAGAGTAATTAGTTCAAAAAAGTTTAGACTAATCAGAATATTTAATATTCAATAGATTACAAGGAGTTGTGAGTCCATCTCTACTTAATTAGTGAATTTAATGGGTCACATACAAAAGTCTTAGCCACTCTAACTGGAATTAGAGAAATTTTCTAAGGAGTTATATAACTAGATTGGTAAAGTTTGGAAGAGACCAAGTAGACTAATTAAAAGTTAATCATAATGGCTTGATTAATTTAACACTCCGATTTATTTAAAGTGTTAAATTAATCAAATAATTTAAGAAATTAAATTAGACCGATAAAATTAAGTTGTTAATTTAATTGAGGCCTTGTGAAAATTTAATTAGTTTTACTAACTTAAAGAGTTAAGTTAGTTTAATTAAATTGAAGTGTCAATTTAATTAATTGGAGAATCTACTTTTAGAAGGAAGATTTAAATGCAAGAGTTCATTTAAAATTAAGTGGCAATCTTAATTTCCTAACTAAAATAGGATTTTAATTAGTAGAAATTAATTTTCTAATTGAAATAGGATTTTGATTAGTAGAAATTAGTTTTCTAATTGAAATAGGATTTTAATTAGTGGATATTAATTTCTTGGGATGCAAGTTAGCATGCAAGTGAAAAACACCTTATAAAGGCTCTCCCTCTCCCATAAGTGGCGGCCACTCTCAAAAAAGAAAAACTTCCTCCTTGAGTTTGTTGTGAACAAAAACTCCTTCCTCCAACATTCTCTTTAGGAGTCATTCTTTGTCTAAACATATTTCTTCTTCTCAATGTAAATTCCTCTTCCATTATCCATTCTTCTTGTAGCAAAAGATTGAAGAGTTAGAGTGCTTGTAAGGTGTGTGGATACTATTAGAAATGCCACACTTGGGATATTTTGTTGGTGAATAAAAGAGATCATTGAAGAAGAATTATTCAAGCACATAGGCAATAGTTTTGAGAGTTATTGTAGCTGAACCAATTGCTGCCACTTTAGCACATTTTTGAGGTATTTTTGGAGGCCTTAAGTTGCTGTAAATTGAGGCCAAGAAGTGAGAATGAAAGATCCAAGCAAGAGGAAGTCATAGATCTTCAATTGAGGAGACAATTGAAGGTTCTACACTTTGTTTTTGAAGAATTGACAAAACTAATTAATTCTTCTCCCTAAATCCATCTTTATGGAATAAAATAGAACCTTGTATGTAGTGATCCAAATTATTTTTCATGTGTGAAATTTTTAAATTCTGTTGTGCAATTAGATTTTTGTGTTACTACAGACTTCATTTATCTAGTTGCATATAATAATACAATCCATGATGTTCCTATTAAGGATGCGTATGACAAATTCAATGCCAGTGACACCCTCATAAGGCTCAAAAGTGAAAGTAAAATATGGAAGACCAAAGAAGCTTAGGAGAAAAGTACCTAGTGAGTTTCAAGCTTCAAGGTCAAGAAATGGCCTTACTCATACTTGTCAACATTACTTTGAGAAAGGAAATAGCATATGGACTTGTAAAAACCCCACACATCCCAAATCTAAGTTCCACAAGGTGATGACAATGATGTGAAGAAACTCTAGAATTTTACATAGAGGGGTTTGTAATGAAGATGAAGCTAGTTGATGGAGTTGAAACCCTGCTTTAAGGTAAGCACAAAGGTCAAACCTAAAGCTTTGTTAGGCTTGCTAAGGTGGCCCTCGACTAAAATCCTTCAACACTTAAGTCAATAAATTAGAGACAAAAGTAGTAAATGAGTAGTTAGGGTAGAATGTAAAATAAAGGGCTTACATTATGGAGCATATAAGGTGACATATTTATAGGGAGACAACATAGTGCCTTTATCAATAAATCCTCAAGGGATTTGCAAGAGTCATTTTTGAGCCAATGGTGTTTTAGTCTTTTACTTAAGAGAAGGATCAATTGAAAGACTGATTTTGATAGGAAGGGTGTGCACTATCTCTCTATATCCTAATAACGTTTGTCTAGACTGTGAGTAGCACAGTTAACTATGAGTGGGACAAGAAAAAAGATGTATAGAACCATGCTAATATTAAATACCAGGACCTTGTTATAGGTTGGGGTCTTATTATTTTAGGATCAGTATACCGTTTTGTCGCTTAAATAATGATATCCTATACAAGTTGTTGGTTGGTAGATTTTGGTATTTCTTGGTATGTTTTCGTCACAACAGCATAAACCTCCATTTTGTATCCAAATTTAGAAAAAGCAATGACCACATGAAGATGACTTTAAGAATTTAAATATGTTTAACATATCTATTAGATTTTTAAAGGAATGAAGCATGAAATCTTATTTACAAGGGGGAAAAAAGAAGAAAAGAAAAGAAAAGAAAAGAAAAGAAAAGGAAAGGAAAGGAAAATCACTTGAAAGTTGAAACAAATGCAACTCCACCTCCACCTGCAGCTCTATTTGCTACAAAATTGCAAACTTTTTATGTAAGTGCAAGTCCATCTACACTTATTACAAAGAAAAACAAACCAAGAAATGCCAATGAATGAGAAAACAAGAAGAAAGATAAAGAAGGCCACAAATTTCTGATAAGCTGGCAAGTCAAGGAAGAAAGTGTGGAGACCATGAAGTATAAAGAATGTGTGAACATTGTAAATATGTCTCAAATTGAATCTTATGATGTGAATAATTAACCTTTTGATTTTGAAGTGTATATTGAGAAAAATTAACTTTTGTTGTTGTTAATGATTTTGTAAGTGGAAGACTAGCTATTTTGTCCATGGCATTTTTGAAGTTGTAATTGGGGCTGATGTGTTTTGCAAGGTCTTGGAGTAAACATACTCATTCTGATTTGTCTTTAGTCATTATAGATGTTTTGTATATCGAAATTAACAATTAAATTGTTATATATAATGATATTTTAGGGTCAAAATTATCGTTCCAATGTATCTGTTTTTCTTTTTATTGTTTTCGAAGTGATGTATATTTATATTACATGATTTGAATTTGGATTTAGCTTTGAAATGTGTTTATCTTATATTATTATAACATATTCTTTTATAGTTAGGGGCTATCGTAACCTATTCTTTTATAGTCACAAGGTTGCACAGCTCTTTTAGTTACTTGTAAAGGTTGCTCAACTACTTTAACTTACCATTCAAAAATACATCCACCCATGGTCTACTTATACACCACTGAATTTACTTTCTTGCAACGTATCTTACATTTATTTTTTTTCCAAGTTAAACTCGCATTTGGGCCATTTGGTAGTTATTTTTGGGAGTGTTTTCCAGGGGCCTACCATAAATGGCCATTAGGTGGTCATAAATCCCTTTGATTTACATTGAAGAGTTCTATGGCCATTTTGCAACAAAAGAAAATAAAAAATATGAAAAAAAATAATTATTAAGAATTCTTTTTTCCTTTAGCAGTAGAAATAATATTGAAAAATAATATTCAAAAGAAATTATTCCATGAGAAAAAAATTCAATACCATAAGTACAAAGACAAAGGTTAAATAATATCAAATCAATTCTTCAATCCTATTGCTTCAACAAAACAACATTCCAACAACAGTGTTGGCCAAGAGAATCCATGAAACGTTTATGTATAAGTCCAATTACCATGCCTTACTACAAGAATATAATAGCTAACATAACTGGAGAAACAACTTCATCATCTTTAAAGTTTTCCTCTACTTCCCTCCACTACAATAAAATTGGTATTTAGTGACACTAACTTGGTGGCATTTTATAATATCATGGCACAAAAAAAAATATTATGGTGATAGTTGTAAGAAAATGCTACTATAAGTTAATATTTTGCGACTTTTGATTACTAAATAATAAACAAAATAGTGAGATTTGATTTAAAATCCCAAGATAAATATATTTCATAGACATTTAACTAGTGTCACTAATTTTTTTTAGAAAAATGCCACTAATATATAGTTATAAATGTCATAAAGAATTTAGTGGCATTTATAGTGTAATGACACATAAAAGTAATATAGTGATAGTTAGAAAAATATCACTATAACAAAATATTTAGTGACATTTAATTCCTAGATGACATATAAAATAGTAACATTTGATTAAAAATATCAACAAAAAAATGGTTGAAGGCATTGAAATAGTGCCACTAGTTTTCTTAAAAAATGTCACTTATATTTATTTATGGTGTCACTTAGAAAAAATGTCACAAAATATTTAGTAGCATTAACTTAGTGACATTCGGTAGTGTAATAACACACGAGAGTAATATACTGATTGATGATGGTCAAATCTGTCAGTCAATGGATGGGGCTTTGGCCCAATGTAATCGACCAGAATATGTGCAGGGTTGAATGCTTTGAAGAGAGTGGGCCGAGTCTTGCAACCAATAGCGCACATTAGGCTTAACGATAAGCTCTCGACTAAAGCACTCCTACGCTCAATTCAGTATACAGTTGACCAGAAAGTAGAGTAGTAGAGTGAGGGCTAAAGAATAATGAACATACCTTGCTGCAGAGTTGTAATGGGGTATTTATAATCTCTCATGAGAAGTTAAGATGTCCTTCCTTATGCAGAAAGGGTCTTTGTCCTTACTTGAGGATCTTTAGGTCTTCTTCCTTCTGTGTACATCTTCAGGTGGCACCTTCTTCTTCTCTTCAAGATATGAAGGAGATTTCCGCATTTAATGCGGAGGCAGAATGGTGGTACAGTAAAGGCATGCTCCACAAATGTAGAGGCAAGCCACCTATCAGTGTATTTAATGTTGTAGAGTAATGATTGTGGCGTATTCAATGTGACTGTGACTGGTAGTGTAGTATTTCTTTATGTTTCTTCAATCGACCTCCTAGGGTCAAGATATTTCTTTGTTTGCAATTCATCTAGCCACACTCTGGCTATGATAAAGGAACTTTCTTGGGTTTGAAGGCTTCTCTGGCTAAGGGCCCAGTGATCATTCTCAAGTTGATTGGCCATACTTTAGCTTACTAAAAGGATGCTGGTATGTTGAGCTGGCGAAATAGCCTAATGAGGATTTGGCCTCGTCGATCACCTAGTCACCTGGTTGACCATTAGTAGGTTAGGCCTATTGGGAGAGATAGCCCAATGAGGATTTGGCCCAGCCAGTCACTCGGTCACCTAGTCAACTGTTAGTAGGTCCTACCTATTGGGCTCTCCCATATCATGAGTCTCCTTTCACTTTTAAGTCTTGATTGAGCTTGCGATGAGAAGGAATAGAGAGTAACTGACTTAGAAAATTGAAATACGTTCGATCAAGGTTCTAGTGCGTTTATCATTTTTGAATTTCTAAACTCAACCAAGGTTTCAACGAATTTAATGTGTTAATTACATTGGGCAACATAGTTTTTTAACCAGTGGATGTGTAATAATTGCTCAGTAGCCAATCAGTTTAGCATGTTGATTTACCCTTTAGGTGGAGGTTATAAATAGGGAGTTTAAAATTTTCATTTACCACTTTCATAGTAATTTTGAGAGGTTGAGCTTTGTAAGATTTTACCATTTCTTACCAAGAATTGTGAATTTGATCTTCTTGTTGACTTTGTAAGTTACTTTCGACCTTGTCTAGTTTATATCTTTCTTTTGACTAGTTGTGAGTAGAAAAGATACCTAGAGTTTTTGAGGAGAGTAGTGATTTCGAAGAGACCCAATTGGATGTGGATTCGACTAAAAGTATAGGCAACTTGACTAGTGGGACTAACGTGTCTTACAATGATGGCTCTAGTTTTTCTAGTAGTTCAAGTGATACAAGGATGGATATTAGGGAGAGAGTTAGGCCACAAGGAGAGGCAAGTCAACCTTCGGTGCCTCGAGATAGGCTATTCACCACTAATCACTATAGTAATATAATATCTAAAATTGATGATAGCAATCTTGAATTTATTGGAAACCTATACCATATTCCCCTGGAGTTCAAGCTAATTGCCTTTGAACCTAGCGATAGGATGCATCAACCTCTGGTAGGTTGCAAAACAATCTTTGAGGCTGTCTTAAAGTGTGGGCTTAGGCTCTCGATAGCACAACTTATAGTTAACCTCCTCATTGGTCTTCAAGTTTACATAACCTAATTACTTCCAAATTGTTTCACAACTTTTTGTAGCTTTGTTGTTCTAATGTTAATACATAAGCAAACCCCATCTTCTATAAATTTTAGCAACCTTTTCCACCCCCTGATGTTCTAAAAGTTTGGTAGTACCGAAAAGTCTGGCTTTTATCTTACTATCGTCCTTATCGAAAGATCTTAGTAACCCCCTCATCTTCGCATGGCCAAACCTAGAAAATCGCTATTTCTTCATTTGAGCTCCTGGGAAGGTCAGGTTTAACATACCTAAGGTGTGGCTGAGAAGTTGAGTCGAGATGATTGGCAATGAGACCCTAACTCAAAATATCATAATTATCCAAGATCTTATCAAGTTTGCTGAAATGGAGGTAGCAGGATACATTGAAGAGAGAAACTTGGTGTTAGTAGGCTTGTCGCCTACTCTGCTGGATATACCAGATGCTACTCAATTAGATAGATAACAATTACTTTTATTTCTATCGCTTTTTACTTTATAGTTTCTAGTCAATGACAATATATTATTTTTGTGTTAATTTAGATTGAATGGAGACAATAAATTGTACATGCTAACAAGTAATGGCTACCTAAGAAAAGGAGCAAAAGCACCGTCAAGCAGTTGCTCATCAAGAGGCCACGTCTCAAGCTATATCTCAAAATGTTGCTTTGTAGCAATCTTTGTTGACCATGCCATGCCTTTCTTAGCCTCTCACTGTTGAGGCTGCCAACCTTACTCCTTAGCAGAAAAGAAAAACTGCAGGTGAGAAACCTCTCTCTCTGAAGAGAATTACTGCAAAGAAAAGAAAAGAAAAGGCTTTCGACTCCTCACTCTTCGCCCTCCACCAGATGATAAATTATTTCCTTTTTCTACTTTTTTGTCCCCAAGGTTTGAGCCCCACATTGAGGTCTAGAAAACAGCATTGATGTTAGGAGAAGGGTTGGTTGGAGTGGGTCTTCTAAAAATGTTAATGGCTAGGTTCTTTATGTCCGACTAGAAGAAAATGTTGGATATGGGCCAGCTGGAGGCTTTAAAAGCATTCGCATATCATGCAAATATGCTATGTTTCTGGTCGCTTTTTATTTATTTTTTAAACTGATTATTTGTATTCAATTTTTGGCTAAATTTTCTCTTGTTACAGATCAACCAATAAGGTTATTACTTTTATCAGAGAGCTGAGCTGGCCCTAGGTGATCTTGAGGAGTTCGAAAAGGAAATAGAGCAACCTAAAATATCGAAAACTCAGCACGAGTCCTTGGAGTCAAGGATTAACTAGCTTACTAACAGGTTGAGGAGAAAGACACAGAGCTAGTGGCTACCGTAAGGGAGAAGAGTCATTCAGACGACTTGCTAAGAAAAGTGAGATAGGAGGTAGAAGCAGCCAATAATTCTGGTTGAGCACTGGGATATATCAACACTACTTGATATGCCCGAGATGAGTTCTTCAAGGCACTGCCACACATTTGTAAAGAGGCAGTTCAACAATTTATGTTGTGCTCAGCATTTCAAGATGCTAGCATTATCTTTATCATCAACAACGCAAAAGACGCCTTTGAAAAGGCCATGAAGCAGTTTGAATTTTTGGGCTATCAGTTTTGACTAGAAAATAAGGCCTATCTGAATATACTTCAAAAAGAGCAACTTGAAGACTACAACAATGCTGCGGCTATCAAGGAGAATGCTTTTGGTGAAGAGGCTGGAACTTTAGTCCACCCAAGAGTGGTTGAGGTAGGGAAGGAGTTTGCTTTTGTGACTAACTTTGCCTTCGACATCAAAGATAGTAAGGTTAATGTTGGAGCTTACTTCCTTGCCGTTGGTCAAACATTCCTAACAGAGGAGGTTGGTTCTTCTAACCTATGGGTGCCACCTTACAAGCATGGAGTAGGAGGTCGAGGGTCCTCTGACGGTTATACAAGTTAACTCTGGCGATGAGCTCAACAAGGTTGTTGACGAGGTAGCTAAAGCTCGAGGTGCTGGAAAGAAAGGGGTGGGTTGAGTTAAAGCCTTTATGTTCTTTATTTAATGTTTTTATTTTATTGAACTCAATTTGCCACGTGTGGCATGTCAAATAGTCTAATGTAATCCTATAAGTTGAACCTTTTTGTTTTATAATATCAATTGTTTAATCATTTATTTTCAACTTGTTTTTTTTATCACTTCTGTTTTAACTTGTTGAATCTCCCTTAAATGAATGAAGAAATAATTTAACTCTATTTAACTCATCAACTAGTGTGGTCTTTTTATATGAAAGAATGCACAAAGTTTAATTAATTGAGGATTCCTTAATATTAAATTAGTTCATGACCAAGTTAATGGTCAGCTATGAAGTTGATTTTAAGTAAATAAATAAACAAGTAAATTTAGGGACTTTGATATAGACGTGATTGTTTCGAAATCAGTTGATTCGAGATAATTTTACAGTTGACTACTAGGTCAACTTGAAATGCCATTATAATTACATTAATAGGCTAGAAGCTATGGTCGATCATCAGTCGACTTTATTAGACTGAATTCAAGTTGCTATGCAATCTTTACGTTGCGACATATGCATCTATTGGGCAACTTGATGATAGTGATCGATTATGCGATCGAATTTAAATGATTCTATCATTTATTAAATGATTAGGCTAAAAGCCGTGGTCGTAGTTTGGAACCAAAATTGTAGTCAACTATGGGTTGATTTTAAACAATTTTCTCATTTATTAAATGATTGGGCTAGAAGCCCTAGTCGTGGTTTGGAACTAAAACTGTGGTCGACTATGAGGTTGACTTTAAATGATTTTCTCATTTAAATGATTGGGATAGAAGCCCCGGCTACAATTGAGAATAGATATCTAATTGAATTTAAATCGACTTTATTGATTTGGAAACACATTACAAAAGAGTTAAATGTAGACCCAAGTCTTTTCATACATAGAATTTTTTCAAATTTACCACATTCCATGGTCGAGGGAGCTCATTTCCATCCATATTCACTAGTTAATAAGAGTTGTGTTTTGCCACTTTGATTATCGAGTAAGGGTCCTCCCATTTTGGGTCAAGTTTTCCCACATTTTTTGAAACTTCAACTTTCTTGAGGATAAAGTCTCCCACTTGAAAATTTCTTGGTCAAACTCCTTTATTGTAGTGTTGGTCCATTTTTTACCTATACCTTTGCATTGTTGTCTATGCCTACTGGCACAACTTGTCAATTATTTCAAGGTCAAACTCTCTTTTAGATTCATTCTTGGTTAGGTTGTAATGAATTACCCAAGATGTGTATTGTATCAACTCTATTGGGGCTACTACTTTTGATCCATAGACCAAACTATAAAGACTATAGCCTATGGCAGTTCTAAGAGTGGTTATGTAGGCCTATACAACCCTAGAAAGGTTATCTACCCAACTTGCTTTGTACCCTTCAAGTTGAGTCTTGATGTGGTCCAGAATAGTCCTATTTCTGACTTCAATCTGATCATTCGCCTGAGGTTTGTTGATCAAGGTGAAGTGTTACTGAATTCCTAAACTTTCACACCATTTCCTCATATTTTAGCTTTTGAATTGCGTTCCATTGTTTGATATCAATACCTTTGGTAGACCGAAGCAACAAATAATGTTTTTCCACAAAAAGCTTCTAATGGCCGCATTGGTTATCTTTGGGACTACCTCTGCCTCAACCCATTTTATAAAATATTTGACCGCCACAATCATTTACTTTCTTTAACCTATCATTTTTAGAAATGAACCAATTATGTCTATTTCCTATTGATCAAAAGGCCATGTGATTTGAACTGGCATAGGCGTTGATGCAGGCTGATGGGGAATATTGGAGTAAACTTGGTAGGATAGGCATTTTCTGGCACAGTTGATTGCATTTTTTAGTAAGATAAGCCTAAAATATCCATTTATGATGACCTTGTAGGCTAATGCTTGTCATCCTAAGTGATTACCATAAATACCCGAGTAGATTTCCTGCAAGACCTCCATATCTTGTTCTGATGTCAAACTTCTCAATGGAGGCCTAGAAAGAGATCTCCTACATAGCTGACCATACTCATCGAGGGTGAATTTAGTTGACCAACCTCTGAGTCTATGCACTTTTGCTTTGTCCTCGAGTACTTCTCATTCCCTTAGGTAGGCTTTGACTTTATCCCACCATGAAGGAGCTAATTCTTAGATTTTCCCAATTAGGTTCTGGTCAAGACCATCCATACAAAGTTTGTTGGAAACTGAAAATGTGATGGTTCTATCTCGGGACTTGACCAAAGGTGAACTTCTTGAACTGCTATTGCATCTTTTTAACCTCGGCAAGATACTTACTCATTATGGCCTTCTTTGCTTTAAAGTTTTCTTCAAACTGCTCTATAACCAAGTGGGAATCTGTAATAGCTACTAGTTGCTCAACTTCCCTATCAATGGCCATCCTCATACCAACAAGAAAGGCATCATACTCTGCTTTATTATTGGTGACAGGGTAGTCGACCTTTATGGAAAAGTCATATTCTTTAACCTGGGAAGAGTGCAAAGAAATGCATATTCCTTCTTCTACAAAATTTGTAGAGCCATCGACATATAAGGTCTAAGTAAATAAATCTTAGTTGACCTCTCTAGGCAGGTCTACATGCTCTGCTACAAAATTTTCAAAGTAAATGAATCTTGGTTGACCTCTCTAGGCAAGTTTAGATGCTCTACTACAAAATCTACTAAGTAAATGAATTTTGGTTGACCTCTTTGGGGAGTTCAAGATGCTCTACTATAAAATCTGCTAATACTTAAGCTTTCATAGTAGTTTGAGGCCAAAAAGTGATATTGAATTTTCCCAACTCAATAGCCTATTTGGTTAATTTTTCTGACATGTTTGATTTTGATAGTACCTAACTCAATGGTTGGCTGGTCAAGACAACAATAGAATAGGATTGGAAATAAGGCCTCAGCTTTCTTGCTGTTGTGACTAAAGTAAGAGCAAACTTTTTGATCTTTAGATAATTGTGCTCTGGGCCTTGCAACACCTTGCTGCTGTAATATACTGGCCTATGAGTGCCATGCCTAGTTAAAACTAGGATAGAGCTTATTGTTACCAATGAGACTACTAAATATATATACAAGACCTGTCCAATCTTTGGCTTGGCAAGCATCAGTGGTGCTAACAAATACCGCTTCAAATTGACCAGACCCTGGTTATACTATTCTGTTTATTGAAACGTTTGAGCATTTTGGAGGATTTTGAAAAACAACAAGCTTTTATTTGCTAGTCGAGTAATAAACCAACCTAGAGCTATGATCCTTCCAACCAACCTCTGGATGTCCTTTACTGTTCGAGATGGTGAAATATCTAAAATTGCTTGAATTTTTTGTAGGTTTTACTCTATACTCCTCTGGCTAACCATGTATCCCAATAATTTTCTTCCTCTTACCCCAAACATACACTTGTTAAGGGTTAAGTTTCATACTAAATGCTCTTAGTATTGAACATATATGGTTGAGGTCGGCTATATGGTTCTGTTCTCTTTCTATCTTGACAATCTTGTCATCGACGTAGACCTCGATGGTCCTCCCAATCTCATTCTTGAACATAAACTTCACAAGTCTTTTGTAAATTGCGCATGTGTTCTTGAGGCTAAGAGGTACAATTAGCAAATAGTATAAGCCATTAGCTACCTTATAGAAGGTCTTATCCCTGTAAGGGGCCATAAATATTTGATAATAATCCTCAAATGCATCCATCATTCTCAAGATATCACAACCTACTGTAGAATTAACTAGTAAATCAATTTGAGGCAGTGGGTAAGGGTCTTTAGAACAAGTTTTATTCAAATCAGTAAAATCATTAACTCTGCTTGCCCTCATTCTTTAGGACAAAAACTACATTACAAAGTTAAGTAGGGTGTTGAACTTCTGCAATGTAACCTGCCTTTAAGAGTTTGTTGACCTTCGCTTTGATGATTTAGTGTCTTTTAACATTAAAAGTTTTGGTCTCCTGTTTGATCAGCTTGAATGAGAGGTCTACATTCAAATGGAGGACAATGATTCTAAGGTCGACTTATTTGAGGTCAGCGGCTTTCCAGGCAAAAATATTAAATTTTTTCTCAGGAAGTCAACCATCATACATTCCATGTTGCTTCCTAGATCAATCCCAATCTTTATAGTTTTGTCGATATTTATAGGCTCGAGCTCTATAGTCTTGAACTCTCCCATAAGTTTGGCCTTAGTTTTTTCCATTTTTTCTTTCTTGCTCTGCTATCCCACTTCAGGTTCCATTATTAGGACATCCCCTAAAGGTTTCAATTAAGGTCAAGTCTTCTACTTATTACCCTCAACAGAGATGTTGTAGCATCGTCAAGCTTCTTTCACATTACATAGTAACTCTCTTGTTCTAGCAGCTGTTGGGAACTTAACTTTTATGTAGTAGGTTGAGGCCCTAAAGTTGTTCAATGCTGGTCTCCCAACTATGACATTGTAAGCAAAGAGGACATCGACCACTAGATAGTTGACCATGAATGCGCACCATTTGCATGCTTTACTAAATGAAGTGGACAAATTTATAGATCCTTCAGGGATGATTTTGGACCCTCTAAATCAACTAGAGAGGTGCGAACTAGCTCAAACTTTGCTTTTCCATATTCATTCTCTTCAAAGTTGATAAGAAAATTATGTTTGCTGAGCTACCTTGTCGACTAGAATCTTCCTAACCTTAAAATTTGAAATCTCAATTGACACGACAAGGAAGCAATCCATCTTACTATTGGTTCCTTGGTACCCAATGTGTGAGAGGTCAAATTTAGAAAAAGAGATAGGTTCTGCACTTATGAAAAGTTGAAAAACTATTTTAACTGGGGAAAATTTTGTCGACTCTAGTCTGCTCTAGTTCTATCTCCTGGCTATTTTGGAATCTCCCCTTGTTGGTCCTCCTATAATGGAATCAATCATGCCCCTAAGAGGTGGACCCAGGTCGTTAACTGGCATTTATCCTTTATCTTTCTTTCTCAAGCTAACTAACTTTTCTCTATTGGGAGTTTGATTAGTCATGCCATCTCCTTCCTGGCTTTCTCATGAAAAAAAATTCTTAAGGTGTCGCTGTCGAATGAGTTGTTCGATCTCGTCGTGCAGGTTGAAACAATCTTTAGTATCACGCCTTTTCTGTCTATGAAAATGATAATATTTTTTAGACATTTCCATCTCCTCGATTTCAATTAACTTTCTGGGCTTTTTGAGGAGGTTATCATGTTGGATAGCAAATAGAACCTCCTTCCTTGCAATATTCAATGAGGTATAGTTGTGGAATATTTTTATAGGAGATCGATGACCATTCTTGTGCTGCCTATTTTCTTTCTCTTAGCCTTTTTCTTATCATTATTAAGGTTTCCATACTTTAGTCTGTTCATATCCTATTAGGTCATATACCTCTCAGCAAGGTTAAGTAGCTCTTCTATCAACCTTGGTCTCTCCTTGACCAGCACATTGGTGCATTCTTTATGTTTAAGACTAGGAACAACACATCAATTAGGAATTCAATCATAGGACTATCAATTTTCAACACTTTAGTGTTAAATCTAGTGAAAAAATCCCAAAAAGATTATCCCCCGTTCTATTTCACTATATACAAATAAGTATGGGGGAGTTTAGCTGTCCTTCAACTGGAAAACTAGCGAAGAAACTTTTCATTAAGATGGTCATAAGAAAAAATGAACGATGGCTCCAACTTAACAAACCAGGTAAGTGTTATGTCCTGGAATGTGGTGACTAATATTTTCACATGAATGTACTCATTGTACCTATGGAGCTGCATTATGTGCTCAAACTCGAGCAACTACATATTCGAGTTGATTAAGTCATTATACTGGGGCAGACTAGTCTCAATCTTTACATCAGCGACTATGCACTCATCGATTATCTCCTGGATAAACAGTAATTCTTGCTCATAGCAAAGTTGGGGTGCACTACCATGCTCGAGGTTTCTTTTTGTGTTTCTTCTCAAAGCATCTATTTAGTTGCTGAACTTGACGTGACACTTTTTCCCATTCCTCTCGATCAGCTTGTGACATATTTTTATTTGATTAAGGTTTCTATAGCTCAATCCTATTGGATTGTTGGGCTCGAATAGGTCAAGTAAGATGATCTACCAAATCAGCTACTTCTTCTCAATGATATGGGTGAGTCTTTTCCCACGAAAATTGACATAAACTATTCTCACACTAAATAGAAGACATCATGTCTCTTGTCTACCCTTATCTTCTTTCAGGAGCCTCTCATCATGCTATGATAGATGGGGGGTAGCACTAGCGATTGGTCCAGGCTAGTTATGCTTGTAAAAGGCTGCTGACAACTAAGCTGATATTTGTTTATTGATTAACTACCTAAGTTGGGGCATGTTCAAAGTTACCATTTTTTCTTTTTGGGAATTGGGTCCAGCCATATCCTGCCTTGTTGGGATCAAGAGGAGAGGTCGGGGACCTTCTAGCTTTCTCTATTTATAAAATGGCTAGCCTTATGTTAACCATTTTCTTCGATTATAAACTTTGGATCCCACAAATGGTGCCAAATGATGATGGTTAAATCTTTCAAGTCAATGGATAAGGCTCTAGCCCAACGTAATCAACCAGAATATTTGCTAGGGTTGGATGGTTTAAAGAGAGTGGGTCGAGTCCTAGAACCAATAGCACACATCATGCTTGCTAAGGGGCCCTCAACTAAGACACTCCAACGCTCAAGTTAGTATACAATCAACCAAAAAATGGAGTAGCAAAGTGAGGGCTAAAGCATAATGAACATACCTTGCTGCAGGGTTGCAACAGGGTATTTATAATCTCTCATGAGTGTTAAGATGTCCATGATATTTTTACTTGTGCAGAGAGGGCCTTTGTCCTTACTTGAGGATCTTTAGGTCTTTTTTCTTCTGTGCACTTCTTTAGCTAGTTCTTCCTTCTTCTCTTTAGGATATGGAAGAGATCTCTGCATTTAATATGGAGGCAGAATGATGGTACAGTAGAGGTAGCTCGATAAATGTAAAGGCATGTTGCATGCATATGCATTTAATGTGGTCGAGTAGTGGTTTTGGCGCATTCAATGCGACTATGACTGGTGATGTGGGACTACTTTATGTTTCTCTGATCGACCTCTAAGGATTGTGATATTTCTTTGTTTGCAAGTCATCTAGCCACACTTTGGCCAAGATAAAGGAACTTTCTTATGTTCAAAGACTTCTCTGGCTGAGGGCCTAATGATTATTCTCAATTGACCACACTTTGGTCTACTAAAAGGATGCTGGTGTGTTGAGCTTGCAAAATAGCCCAATGAGGATTTGGCCTCATCGATCACTTGGTCACCTGATCAACTATTACTGGATGGGCCTATTGCGAGATAGCCCAATGAGGATTTGGCCTGGTCAATCACCATATCACCAAGTCAACTGTTAGTGGGTTGGCCTATTAGGCTCTCCCATATTAGTGATAATTATTAAAAAATGTCATTGGAATACAGTATTTAGTGGCATTTGGTTAATAAGTAATAAAGAAAAGAAGTGGCATTTGATTGAAAATGCCAATATAAGTATATTTTTAAGTCATTTAAATAGTGCTACTAATTTTTTCTTAAAAAATTGCCACTCATATTATTTATAGTGTTATTATAAAAGATACCACAAATTATTTAGTTGCACTAATTTGATGCCATTTTATAGTATAATGATACGTTAAAGAATTATAGTGATAGTAATAAAAAAACTATCACTATAATATAATAGTTAGCACTAATTGATTATTAAATGTTATAAAAATATAATTTTATTGAAATTACTAACATAACTATATGTTAAAAGTATTTAACTAGCAATACTACTTTTTTCTAAAAAATATAACTCATAGTTTAGTTATGGTGTGCATGAAATAAATATCACATAAAAATAGATTAAGTATTTATAGTTATTAATAGTTGTAAAAATATATAATTTTTTATCTTATCACAATGCATTGATTAAATTAACTACTTAATATAATTTTGATGTTTAAAAAAAAATAAATTTTTGGCCTTTTTCCTCCTCACCTATACTTTATTTTTTTGAATATTTTCTATCTCTAAAATTAATGTCTCAAACATTTTCAAATGTATTGTTTAATATAATAATTTTGAGCATATATTTAAATAATTGAGAAAATATGCTTTTAAAATATAAAAATATAATAACATTTTTTAATATTTATAATAAACATTTGGTGGTTAGCTTAACAATAGATCAATATCTTTCCAAGTAAAATATTGCAAGTTCAAGTCTTGTATAGAGCAATTAGAGCATATTGGAGTCTCATATATGAGTGCTGGAGGTAGAATAAGATGTCACTCAAAAGAGTTTTTTTTGCCATTTAATTTAGCTTGTTATTTTAATTAATTTTTATGGCATGTTGTATGTCGTCTAAAAGAATCTTTTATGGCATTTTAACATCACTATATGAATTTTTTGTGGCACGTTATCATGTCATTTAAAAGCATCTTTGTGGCATTTTAACACGCCATTTATTGTATTTTTTTTATGGTGTGTTAGCTTGTCGTTTAAAGGAACTTTCGTAACGTTTTAACCTGCAATGCAATGTTTAGTAGCATATTAGCATGTTATTTAAAATAATTTTTAGTGGCACTTTGATATGTTATTTAATGCATTTTTTGTGATATCTTAACGTGTCATTTGATGTAATTTTTTTTGCACTTTATTAATGCCAAAACAAAGTTACTTTAATGACATTTATATCTTTAGCTACGTCGCTACAAGTGGTACTTTTAAAAAATGTCATTAAATATAAAATTGCCACTATAATATTATCTAGTGGCACTTTTTAGTATTTTTAATGCTTAATTTTGTTGTAGTGCTCCTGGTTATATGTAGAGTGTGGAGTCGCAGCTGAAATTTCCATTGGAGACCATATAGCACAATACAGATTATACCACCAAAAAAGTCACAAACGTGGTGCAAGTAACAGTTATAAAGTCTTCCCTTTGTGGGGTGGGTTTTTGTTAAAATTCAACAACACAAAAGATACATCTCACATCATACCCATACACGCGTGAAGAGCTGAGTCTCAAATCCAGGGATATTTGCTTCTTCGCTCGCGTTTCTTGCTATGGGAGGTCGTATTGGAGTTTATGGCCACGCCACTTTTTATTCAAGTGGGAAATAATCTTCAGACAGAGAGAGATAAAGAAACGAGAAGGCGAAGGTGAAGGTGAAGGTGGACGTGGAATGCAACTTCAAATATGACCTATGAGTTTTCAAGTTGACTTACAAAGGGCATTATAGGTAATTCATAGCATCAAAACACGTACCATTTGTATTTTCCATGCGGATTGCCTATTTAATTTGATGCTTTTATATTATATTATAAAAAATACGATAGGATTGATATGTTCTATTTTTTCTAATATAGAATTATCATATAAATTTTAGATAGGATGATAAGCATTTTGCCCAAATCTAAAATTGTTATCAATTCGAACCTAAGAGCGAGTGACGGACAAGAAGAAGAAAACATTCAGATTTTCATCCAGACCAGACCACAACGTGCTGCCCTTGCTTATGTTTTCTCCAACGTCCAACCGACAGAAGAATCTTCTCCTCCATGCACAAACAGTAAAGAAAGTTTTGGATAGAAATAGTAATAATCATGAATCATGTATTCCATTTTCACGTGGTTACTCTTCTTTCTTTATGGCAATCTTATGCCTCAAGTAATTTACCGGGGATCAAGATGATCCATATATCAATGCATACACATGACTAAGGGCATGAAAAGGTATATACATGGAGATACGGCAGTTACACAGTCAATCATCACCATTGTCGTCTCAAAAGTAAGTGAAGTTGCTTTGATTTTTTTTCGCCCTTTTGGGCTGCCCGGATTGGTTGGTGAATGCTGAGAAAGTTCTTGTCCAGTTATCAAAGTAGATAGTAAATATTTGGATGAGAGTATGAATACAACATATGACTATGAGTGAAAATACTGATGTTAACATCTTAGCATCAAACCGTAGTTTCCAAAAAATTAGTAGTATTTTTGATGCAGCGTTGATTTACGACACTCAAATGAATTTTATGCTTTTTGAGTTATACAATTAAAAGTACCTTATCTCTCATTTTTGACATAAACTAAATATCATTATTGAAGATGACGTCATATATTCATAAATATTAATAATGATAATAATTAAAATCATATGGAAAATTCATTGCTGGGTACCTTATGAATTATATCACTTCATGAAATTAATGAAAAACCAAATATGTGACAGAATAGCAAAAGTTTTTCAATATATGGATGCTGGTAGGAGAACAAGAAGTTGTCTTTTGAGTACACAAGTGATCGTAGGAGAAATAATAAAAATTATAAATATATATATATATATATAGAGGTAGTTGTAGGAACAAATAATAAAAGTTTTTTGTAAATGAGTGGTTATAGAGAAAATAATAGGAGTTATTTAATCCATGGTGGTTGTTTGCATATGTTTTACATTAATTACAACGTTATTAATATAGCATGAGATAAGCAAAAGGGTAAATTTGATAATATGAAAATTGATATTATAACTACCTCTAAAGACATGAATTTTCAATTTCATCCTCAATATTGTATTCTATATTTATTTTAACATAAAATTAAAGGGTGAAATTTATAAAAGTGCATGAAATAATTTCTCTTTTAGAGACAAAAGGGCATCTCTTTTATAATACATATAGATTAGCGAGATAGTTCATTTTGAGAGGGGAAACACTTTGAAATACAATATAGGATTTTAGTTAAGTGAAAAAATAAAATATTAAAATTAAATTGATCAATTATACAGGAAAAAAAACACTTCGTAATTTTTTAAAGTAATACTGAAATTATTTTCTTCACTAATGAGCGTGAACAATTTAATTGCAATTTATATCTTTTAGGTAGTTCATCTTTTATTCTACATCATAGATCATCCATTCAATAGCCATTTAGATTTATTAGGTGTTTTATCTTCTTTTCAACTTCATAAATAAATGTCAAGCATATTAAATATTTTTTTATAAAACATACTAAAATTGTAAATTTGATACACTTTATGTATATTCATAGAGCGAATACATGATGAGCCACAATTTAAACTAAAAGATCCAAACTAGTTTAGTTGAATCGAGCCATATAAATCTTTATGTGCACTTATTCTTCTTGTTAAATTTCCAATAAAATTTTTCATTAATTGAAAAGGTATTAAACTGAATGTCATGAAACCAAAGGTGCATATTACTGAGTGAGGCACATGCATCTTCATTGCCATAACTGACCCAAAAATTCATGGGTAAGTGGGATACATCTAATTTAATTTGAACTTCCACATCAATCAGTACTACCAGTTTTTGTAGAGAAATGGAATATTTGAATTCAAAGACTGTCATCTTTTTTGAATATGTTCTTAGATATCCAACATCTTTTTACAAAGATATATAGTAAAGAAAAAAGATATAGAGAACTTCTTCTTCTTTTCCTCCCAAAAAAAAACACACACCTTTTCTGTTACCCATAAGCTAAGGCTTTGTTTTGGATATGAATTGGAGTATTCTCCCAAATTTTGGGAGAATGAATTTTGAGAAGTAGGGTTAGGAAATATGATGGTTGTTTGTTTGTATTTTGGGAGTTAAGTAGAAAATAAATTGGGAGAAAATGATTTGTTTGTTTGTGTTTTAAGAAAGGGGCAAGATGTTACATCAATGACTTTTTTGTTAGATTTGTGGGGTAAAATAAATAAATATTTTAAAATTATTTATATATGTGTATATATAGATTGTATGAGTAGTAGTGTGTACATATATTTGTAATGATTAGATAATGTGTGGAACTTTGGGAAATAAATTGAGATTTTTTGGAGAATAAATTTTGTATTTTGGGAGCGGGATTAAGGAATAAGTAGTATTTGTTTGTTTAAGTTTTATGAGTTGGAAAATGGATTGGGAATTGACAAACAAACAAACCCTAAGATAACGTTTGGTTATGTTTTATGTTTGATTTTAATATTTATTTTGGAGGAATGAATGTTATAAGTGGAATTGGAAATTTGAAAATTGTGTTGGAGAAAATAAGAGATTTTTGATTTTGTTTTGGGGAATACTTAAGACTATGTTAGGTTGTATTTTGCCAAAACAAATTCATTTCGACAAAAAGTAACCAAACATATGGATCACATTTTTGCTAAAATAACAAAGTTTAGTCCCCAAAATACCCCTTAAGATCAATTGACTTATTACCAAAAACCCCTTATAAATGCATATACATATTATAATATTTTATCATTATTTTTATAATTAAAAAATCATATCCAATCATCACATATACATATTATATATTTTATTATTATTTTTACAATAAAAAAATTATTCAATTCTATTTTTACCCTAAAATTCCAACAAAAAAGTATTGATTTAACTGTTATAGTAAAAATTGTCTCTCCCTAAAATATAAACGAACATATCAAAACTCTCCAAAATAATTTTCTAACTATTTTCAAAACAAAAACAAATACACATCACATTCTCCAATACAAATTTCACATTCCCGAACCCACTCCCAAAACTCAGTCTCCCAAAATATATAATACATAACCCAAAACATACAATTTATATCCAAACATTACCTAAAAATTTGTTTTGGAGAATTTTAGTACATTTGTTTATATTTTGAGAGAGACCATTTTTACTGTAACGGTCAGATCAATACTTTTTCTACTGGGTTTTTGGGGTTAAAATGAAATTAAGTTTTTTTTTTTTTGGTGTAAGAAGAATAATAAAATATAAATGATACATATGATATATATGTATGTATATGTCGAAAAATGGAAAAAAATTTGGGATAATGAATGACAAATGAGGGTACTTTGGGAAACTTATAGGGAGTTTGATTTGTTTTTATTTTTAATTTTTATTCAACATTTTTAAAATTTGAAAAGATAGAGTAAATAGGTTGAAAATATATTTGGATAGTTTGTTGGGAAAATAATGTTCATATAGGGTTTGGTAAGTTGTAGATAGAGAGGGATAATAATAACGAGAGAGAGAGAGAGAGAGAGAGAGAGAGAGAGAGAGAGAGAGAGAGAGAGGTTATTGAAAATATGTTTTGAGATGAAAATTAATTAAAATATTAGTAAAAATAATAATAAATTGTTGATAATTCATTTCTAAATAGTAAAAATAACTAAAAATAAAAATAAAGCATAATCAAACTATTCCTTAATTTAATATTTTGAAAAAAATGAATACATATTTCGTTATTTTTTCCAAAATAAAAAACATAATCTAACACTCCCTAAATTTCTGCTCATTATGTTCATTGTTATAAAGCCAAGCCAATAGTGGAAAAACAAACATTCAACACAGCTGGCTTTTCTTTCGGGAAAAAGGGTTTTTTGTTTTGATTAAGGTAGGGTTGGATTCTCACATTCATTACTTTTTAGTTGCTTAGAGAGCAAGAATTTTACATCATTCCATTTCTATATCACTATATATATATAGAGAGAGAGAGAGAGAGAAGAATGAAGACTACATATGGCGGGTTTATTTCCTAATTTAGTTGTACTCTACCATTTCAAACAAAGTCAAGTCACACTCGGACTTGGGCTTTTGGTAATGATTAAATAATAAAATGTTAGTATTTGTGTTATTAAATGCAAAATTCAAACACAACGCAGAGTATTTGAGTCGATATTAACTCAATTTGTTATCATTGCATTCCGTTGAATTTATTTACTATGTCACAACAAAATTATTTAAACAATGGAAAGAAAAAAATTAATGCAAATTTGAAGCTATGAATGGTCAAAATCTTGTGGAATACTACACTGATCAAAAAAATCTTGTGAAAAACTACAAGAAAATGGTGAGAATAATTAAAGAAAAAGGCACACATTTGGGGTTGATGATGAGAGAGAGACAGAGGAGGGGTGGTCCACGTGAGCCACTAGATCAATCCCCATTGGGCAGTAAAGAACAAGTGCTAGCCGACCACGTGCCAGATGTGAGGCAGAGGGCTATGATCCTTCCACTCACAACCAATCGAATGGCAGATAATTCGTCTCAGTGGGCGCATAGTTATCGACATGCAACGGTCCACAATCTTCCACGTGTCTCATACGATCGCGTTATTATAGCATTTGATCCAACGGACCTCACCTTCTCTCTCCACAGACTTCACTCCCACTCCAAACTTCAAACCCCCTTCCTCTCTGTCGCTCCTTCTCTCTCTCTTAAAAAAAAGCTCCTTTTCCTTCTGCAATTCGATTTTCCGGTGCCGGAATATTCGTCGGAGTTATTCTCATCGATTATCGTTCTTTTTCAATCTCTTCCTCTATTGCAATTTTTCTTTCTTCCGATTCTTTTGGAATAGGAATTCTGATAGTCCCGGAATTTTCCTATTCCTCTCGGATGATTTAAATTTCGCATCGTTTATTATCTGACTTTCCGAATTTCTGACGCTGCAATTTTTAGTGAGGAGTTGCAGAAGTTGAATGTGAAGTTAGAGATCGAAACATTTTGAGATTCAACGTTTATAATTCAGTTTTCACTTCTTCTTTTGCCTTCAATTTTCTGCTGGAAAACTGTAATAGCTCAGAGTCGAGTGCAAAACTGCACTATCTGTACTGAGCTTTTCTGAAGTCACCTTGGGAAAATCAGCTAAAATATCGGCGGCTCCTTAAATATCGAAGTCTTCTCACACCGAGCCCACGATCAATCTGTTGTCTCTGTATATTAAGCAGTTCTTTTTCACCCAATAGTACTTGCTCCTCTCAGAAAGAGAAATACTACGCACACAAACCCGAAAGAGTTGAAAAAAATGGCGGATTCAGATAATGAATCGGGGGGAAATCGGGACCACAACTCCCACAACGAAACCTCTCCTCGAGAACAGGACAGGTTCCTCCCCATCGCCAACGTCAGCAGAATCATGAAAAAAGCGTTGCCGGCAAACGCTAAAATATCCAAAGACGCCAAAGAAACGGTGCAAGAATGCGTTTCGGAGTTCATCAGCTTCATCACCGGTGAGGCATCCGACAAGTGCCAGAGAGAGAAGAGAAAAACAATCAACGGCGATGATTTGTTGTGGGCGATGACCACTCTAGGATTCGAGGATTACGTGGAGCCGTTGAAGATTTATCTGCAGAGGTTTAGGGATATGGAGGGAGAGAAGAGCGCC
Source organism: Jacaranda copaia (assembly GCA_014898725.1). NCBI lineage: Eukaryota > Viridiplantae > Streptophyta > Magnoliopsida > Lamiales > Bignoniaceae > Jacaranda > Jacaranda copaia. The sequence continues at coordinate 115,594 of JACGDI010005499.1, read as the reverse complement.
ATGGCTGGGAGAGGAGAGAAGGAGACCGGCGGAGCTGGCGGCGGCAGTGGAGGGAATGGCGGGGTGGTGAATATGGGCAGTAGTGGGGGTGGTTACGAGGGGATGTATGGCATGAATATGATGGGTCATCAAGGAGGACCCGTTTATGGCTACGGGCAGATGGCAGGTGGTGGGTCTGGGAAAGGCGGATCGGGTTATCATATGGGATCCGGCTCGAGTGCCGCTAGTGGAAGACCAAGGTAGCTTGACTTTACTTGCCACATGTTGATGAATTATTAATTAGATTGATGGGTGGTAGTGGTGGTGATGATGATGGAGACTTAATATATATTCAAATACACTATGTAGTTCTATATATTTAAATATTTCGAACTATATGGGTATGTGTATGTATGAGTTTGATTTTGTCAATAACAATAGATGCTTTTTTTTTTTTTAATTTTATTTTATTTTTTCTTCTGTCTTTGTGGTTGAGGAAAATTTCTTCCTGATCATTATTATTGCCTTTATTTTATTTTATTTTATTTTTAAGTATTTGTTTTGGAGCATTTATGTCAAGTGTGATTCAAAGATTTTTAGAACTTGATGAGGGGCTCAAGTGACAAGTCCGTAGCTCTGTCGGCCGAAAAATTGGGCAAGAGCTTTTTGGTGATTGGTTTCTTAATAATTATGTGTGGGCCCTCGCTCGCTTGCTTAAATCCTGCTCGGCCGTAGGTGGCTAATTCCATCGAATCTGGACTTTTATTAGGGAAATTCTGAGAAAATATTTTCGCTTGTAGCGACGACTTTCGCGTGCGTTTTTTATCATCGACAACCCCGTTTACCTCTAAAGGGTTTCCAATACTTTTCCTTTTCAATCTGTTCCTTGAAACTCAAGGTTTAGATGAAATTTCAGCATCTTAATTAATCTTCTGCGGCTTAGCACAATCCCAAAATCATATTCTTGTTGGGTTTCTTCTATTCCGATAATTACTTAATTAATCTAAATTCTTGACTTCACATATTATATATGAAATATATGAAACTTATGTTCATGGGTTAAGAACCACTTTACAGAACTCAGATTCGATGTGGTTTCTCCAAATTTGTAGTGCTACAGCTGGAACATACCTTATATTCGTAACACTCGTCTTTAGCTTATCTATATAATAGTTTCTATTATTCTTATGAATAACTTAATTAATAATATTTATTAATGAATTTTGAGAAAATTTAAGAACTAAGTATGATAATTGACGCCTTTTTGACCTTCTCAAATTATAGTTTAAAAGACAAAAAAAAAAAGTAAAGAAAAGAAAAGAGAAAAAGAAAGGAAGGTAGGTTGATGAATCTACCAAACGAAGCATAGTACTCCATACTAATAATAGTTAATTTACGACCAATGCAATGGCGGCTTGTGCTGCAGCAGCAGCAGCTCCGCTAGATTGGCTTTCTAACACACGTGGACGCCAACCTAGTACAATTTTCTAGGGTTGCACGTTGTACGTTAAATTAGTGTTTGAGGTTATAATTTTCTAAGGATGCACTTTGGACATAAAACAGCATTCAGAGTGGATGCTCCACTTATTTGCTTCTAATAAATAAAAATCAATAATTTAGTACCGACCAGGCTGCTAACAACAAAGACAGTGGGGGGAGATCCGACACCTGTCAAATGCCTACAAGGTATTATTTGATTAGGTTCTCTCTCTACTCATAATTGCTCACTGCGAATTCTGAATTTGCGACAGTACTGTTGGTCGTTCGATAAAGCCAGGTTCCAATACATCACCAGAAGATCCACTTACCCCCCCAGACTCGGAGGTAATGTGATAAGATAAACCACACAATATTGCAATCAAATTATTCTCAATCTATACAGCAACCTAAATAGGAAATCAGCGCAATATATATTAAATGAATCATGAAAAGATCAAGTAGTCCCAGCAAACGCATTGCGTGACCCATTGAGTGGGTTTCTTGTATCAGATCTGGCGTACAAGCCAAAAAGCAGAAAAACATCAGTCACATGGGAGGTAACTCAATCAGCTCTGCACATTTCCATTCTTACCCAAAACTCGCAATGCCCCACAGCAGGAGGAAAAAATGAAAGATGCCAAACTCACAAAGAAAAGGAACAAGACGAGGAGGAAGTTCATCCATTGCCAGTTTTCCAAACAGATAACATACCAAAAGATTTAATCAGGTTCTACAGTGAGTAAAAGTCATAATACTTATCTCCTATTCAAGGGGTCAGTACATGGGAATAAAACAGAAATCTACTACTTTTGTCTCTCTGTGTACACAAGCAAGCAGCTGCAGCAGTCACTTCTACGAATCACTACAGAAGAAGAGTAGGCCAGTAATAACACTAACATTAAATTACAGCTGGCTTAACTCTAGGAGGTATATAACTCTACAGGGGAGCAGGACCAACATAAATTACGGGAAAGAAAATGAAGCTCTAGATAGTAAGGATATAGTGTACACAAGTCTCCATGTAGCCTCTTCCAGTAGGGTTCTAGGTTCTTAGGCCTTAACACCTTGGGTGGATGACTTTTTCTGATTCTTCTCAACATCACCTTCATCCTCTTCATCATCCGCCTCATCAGCGTCAGCCAGTTTTGTGAGTTCATCCTGAATCATGAGCTTTATTGATGATTTTCTAGGCGTCAAATCCGTGTTGAACCGCTTGGCTGAAATGGCAATCAGGATTGACCATGAAAGTTAACTTCCAGCATTGGGGAAAACAGCATGATTAGTTTAGTTGATTAGCTTAGTGGCACAGAAGGTTCATTCACACGTTCTATATAGTCCCTCCCTCCCTCTCTTCACATTTTCTGAACCTTCTTGCGGGTGGGCAACACTCATGATGCATTTCATATGAAAGAAATAATCAGACGCACAGAACTAGTGCCAGAATCAAAAATAACATCCTTCCCAAATCACATCCAAGCATCCAACAAAACCACAATCCTAACTAGGCCAACCCACTGTCCTGAACCAGCTATCAGATTTGAACAGAAGGAAGGAAGCAGAGGTACATAAAGGAAGAGTGAAATAAAAATTCCAAGTCCAATGGGAACATCGAGGTCATGAAAATAAAAATTAAGGTGAACTCACCAAGTAGCTTCAGAATGTCAGTGAAGGTAGCCTGCAAAATGTCAAGTATATCAGGTGTGTTAAAAACAGAATAAAAGACATTCACACTTTGAACTCTCAAGGGAAAGACAAGTCCATAGTCAACCACAAGAAGCAGTAATGACTCAAAGAATGAGCTCCAGATCAAGTTATACATGGCTGAATAGACACCAGATTCCAAGTCATACCACAGATTCAAAAGACAATTGTTTTTTCCATAGGCATAGGCCCTAATAGAGAGCATGAAAATATAAGAGACAAGCAAATATTTTCCCATTACCTCTCTTCAATGATGCAGAAACATAGAAGAGAGATCAGGAACTAACCGTATTGAAGTCGACCTCTTTAAGAATTTCACAAATAGCATTTCTGAGCTCATCATCGCTTGGCTTTAATTTCTCCTCCTTGAGCTTATCTTTCACTTTCAGAACTTTCTTCCCTGCATACGAACAGAAACAAACTTCAGAAGAATGATTCTCATTAAAGAAATGCAAATTAACAGGGGACTATTTTGACGAATCCACTATGATAAAACAGCCAGTTCAAATCTCTTATCCACAGCACACAGTTGATAAAATGAGAAAAGCTACAATTCTCACCAGTGCTCTCCTTTGATGCTGACTTCTTTGGAGTTGGTGGCTTCTTGATCAATTCATCTTTTTTCTTACTAGAAGACTTCTTTGAGGTCATGTCATTATTGTTCTTTGAGCGAGTTGGCAGCGATTTTGCAGCTGCTTTTTTGGGTGGAGGGCTGGCCTTCTTAGAGATTATTTCTTTCTTGCTTTTTGCTTTTTCAGCAGATCCTTTCTTTGCAGAGGATTTTGCTGATCCTCGCTTCTCTTTTCTTTTGTCATCATCGGATTCCTCTTCAGATTCACTTTTTTTCTCCTCACTTTCAGCTTGTTCAGACATCTCATCCTCTGATCTTTCTGGAATACCATTTGCATCTTCCTCTTCGTGTGCTGCCTCTTTCTCCTCTCCAGACTCATCTTCCAACTCAGGTGGCATGATTTTTGTCTCTCCGCCCTTTTTAGATGCAGCATCAGTTTTCTTTCGACTCTGAGAACAGCAGACATAATATTGGTGAAATGATACAGGTATATAGAGTTTTCACCAGTACAGTTTCACGCAGGTACTTAAAAACTGTATGTCACTTTGGTTTCTTTTCTTCAATCCAAGTTCACAGCTTGGCCCCCCTTTACGAATGCAAAGTGGCTATCCACATATTGTTTCAATAAGATTATTTCTATTTTTCTTCATAGCTCTGATTGTTTCAGTCAGTTTATTTCTCTTTTTCTTTATATACTTCTTTATTTTGGCTTAGAGTCTTCTAGGGAATTTGCTACCAGATTAAAACCTCAAGCAACCTTCAAGATGTATGTTAGAAACCACCTACAGCATCTAAGGTTGAAATTAGCAGAACATCAAATAGTGTAGATGGGATATACTTGCTTCATTTTGCATTTTTTTCTATTCTAATTTCTTTTGTTTAACATGTGGGTTCAGAACCCATAATACTCTAGAAAAAATAAAAATAAAAAATTACTCATGCTACAAGGGAAGCAAAATTTTGAGAACCCCAAATTCACTGCCTGATTTAGAAATCAGACTTCAAAAAGTACCCAAAAATGCCTCAGCACAACATGTCTTCCCCCTGTGCATGCAAGCAAGTTTACGCAAGGACATGAAATGTATTTACACGGTTGCTGTCATGCATGCCTCAAGCGTGAGTTAGATAATCTATCAGACACACAAGGCAATTGCCTGTTTACTTCCCTCTCATGCCCCAACTCAAAATAATCAGATGTTAACATAGCACTAAGCAGGACCCCAAGGTGAAACAACTGATTTATTTTATGAAATGATTAACTCGCATCAATTGCAGATATTCCACGAGACAATGCCATAATTGTTCTAATAATTGTTTATAGATAGTCTGAGCATATCCTGCAATAATTCTAGCTTGAACTGAACAAATTCAACCTTAAAGAGAAACTTCAAAGAACAGAAAATTCAAATAACCATAGAAAAAGGTACCTTAGCTGAGCCTTTTGGTGGCGTAGTACTCCCAGATGCTGATTTGCTAGCCCTCTTTCTCTTTTTGCTCTTACTTGACTGGTCATTTTACATGCATGTTCGTAAATAAGTGCCGGAAGAAGTTTAACAGAGCCAAAAATAAATAATGAATAAATAATTTCAACTCAGTACAGAACCTGCTCCTTTTCAGCAAGTAATTCAAAGGTAGTTGCATGAGGTGCCACCAAAAAGTCTATCAACTTAGCAATAATATCTTCCTGAACAAAATAGCAGAAATTTAGAGTTCAATCAGAAACCAATGCAGTAAAGATGCTGTGTAGCACATCAATACTACGTTTCATGGTTTGCCAAGATACAGAAGGATTTATAAGAGGTCATTAATGAGTCTCGAAAGCAGACTATTTAGTCAAGAAATGAGCAGTAATCGAGAGGAATATTCCTACTAAGGGCATGAACAAAGCAGTTTAAACAAGTTAAAACTCTGCACCCTTAGGTTGGTGTTGAGAGATACAAGCATACCTTCCTCGTATTAGCCTTGGAGATTGGTATATCAAGAACATCACAGAACTCCACAAGTTTCTCCTTCACGCACTTGTCAAGTTTTTCTTTGACTTTTATCATTTGCTTTTCCTGATCAATTGTTCATTTGGAGCACATAAAGCTCTAAACGTTCCAAGGTAGAAGAGAGATCTATAATTCAGAAAGAACTCTCTATTAAGTTTCTTCTTTACCTCATTATCACGCCAAACAAACCCAGAGAATCTTGATATGTTGTTCTTGACTTGAGCAGCCTGGAACTCAGACAAGCAGAACACAGAAATAATACAGAATTGTCAAGAGAGGCAATAAAGCAAGGCATACAACATTTATTCAATTACTGGAAATTCATATCGAGTGCTAGGCATTAAATTTAACAATTTATTTCAAAGCAATTCGCAGCATTTGTCAAAGATGGATGAATAACATTGAATACAACTTAAATTTCAACAACACCCACAATAATAAAAAACAATTTTTGAGGGGCAAATTTCAAAATGTGATTTTTATCTGAGAGTATGAATTATTGTCAACAATGAATATATTTACTCTGGCGGCAACACCAGACTTGAGAACCAATTCTTGAAAACACCCTTTGAGAATAATAATTCTGCAAGAAGTTGAGAAAGAAAAATAACCACTAGTAATCTTTCTAACTCCTGAATACAAGAAGATTAAAATGCAGTGCATGAGGGATATATAACTTAAGCTATAATTGTGCAGCAGGACTATTCCAAGAAGATAAATCTGAGTTGTAATAATATGACAGGGACACCCACGGAACTAAGTGATATGAAACCTAACCAAGAATGAGGTAGGAATAAGAACTATAAAGTGTTACCTTTCCTCTCCTTCCAAAAAGAATAGTATGCAGCAACTTAAAAGTATCTTCAGTCTTCTTTCTTGACAACTTATATGCCACTGAAATAAAAATGTGGTTCAGAAATAAGACCAAGACCTAACCCTTTCATACAGCTGCACAGCAGGACATCATTTTAAAAAAAAAAAAAAAAAAGGTACCATAAATAAGATATTTTCATCAGCAAATATGAAAAAACTCCTAATCAAATTGCAAAAGCAGAATCAAATAGAGAATCACAAGCAAAATGGCAGTACTTCTAACAGCAAGTGAGATGAGCAAATTTTTATACTTAAACACAACACTAGACTTCTTCATATGCCACACACACATATGCTTCGTATATATGTTTCCATACAGTATAGGCATATACACATATAAGTAATTTCAATGAGAATGTGCGTGTGTGCAAATCATGTTTACAGCTTCAGCATCGCTTGGTCAACCATTTCCCCAAAAAGAAAAATAATAATAATAATAGCCGCCAGTACACATGAACACACAGAAACAGAGTGCAGCATAAGAAGTGGTAAGCCTTGCGTGAGGCTCACAACATTACAATCGCCCAAAAGAGGACCAAAAGAATTTCCTTGTTAAACATCCCAACCTTGGCCCTTTAATTTAGTACATGCACTCAGCTATTGGAGGAACACCACATCTGTAGCCAGATCTTTAGTTCGTTGTTTGCTCTCCTGTTCTAGCTAATGGCAGTAAGAACCACGCTGGTGTGTCTTGCTACTACATGCCTATAAAGATGTTATTTGATGCAGTAAATAAACCCCCACATACATAAACAAGCAAGAAGAATAGCTACAGGTCCTTGAATAGTTGAAGAGTTGGCACAGCAAACACATTCAACTCCAAGTGGTGATGCTTTATTGAACAGAAAATAGCTACTCAGGTCCTTTGAATCCAAATCCAGTTGACTAAAAGCAAGCAATACTCAACATGGCTAAGTGCGGCTCAAAAAGAAATTCCTTCTAGTTGGTGGCAGGGACAAAAAAGAATAAATAAATCTGGTTGTCATTCAGAAAGAGTAAGCACAAAATCCACAGTTTACAATATCATTAACAATTGTTTTGGCATACATAAAATAAAAGAAACATGTTAGGACCAGTCCTCACAGAAGTTGTATGATACCCCAAAACTTAACTTTGCTAATCATGCAGTTCAATTAAAAAGAGAAGATATACAAGGAAATTAAGGGAGAGAAAAAAATCCATCAGAATAATGCATCTCTCACCGCACATTGCGAAACAAAATCTGAAAGATGATGTGCTAGCATGCATGAAATATAGGCAACTGAATTGTTAAGAAATATACCATTTGGGATATCTTTTAGTGCAGTTCCACGACCCTGCAAGCAAAACACTGATGGGTCATAAAGTAAATCTACAATAACAAGCCATTTGATTTCATACAGTACAGCCAGTAGAACTTTACCCAGGTCGAACACACCAAATTTAAGACTTACGAGGCCGCACCTTTTCAATATGGAACTCCTTAGCAGAGTCCTTCTCAATTGTGGCAACCAATCTTTCCACGGATTTCCGTTCACGTACAGGGCGTTCAATTGTGGAAGCTGCAGGAGTTTTTGGCTCCTTCTCCTTTTTATCTACTGAGGTTTTAGGCTCCTTTGTCTTTTTCCCTGTTGGGGTTTTCAGTTCTTTCTCTTTCTTCTCTTCAGTATCCTTCTTATTACTTTTGTCTTTCTTACCAGCATTAGTCTTTGTTCTCGGACGTTTCTTTGATCCTTTCTCTTTGCTAGGCTCCTCTGGATTTTCTTCCTCCTCTTTTGCTCCATCAATCCCTTCTTCAACCTTATCTTCAGCTGTATCCTTGGTTTTCTCATCAGTGTCTTCCTCCATTTCCTCAACCTTGGTTTCCTCCTTTTCTACTTCTCCAGCAGTTTCTTGCTCTTCTTTATCTGCTTTGATTTCTTCCTTTCCTTCTTCCTTGGAAACCATTTTATTCTCCACCTTTTCATCAATTTCCTTGCTCTTGCTGACTTCTTCTTTGTCAACATCCATATCCTGAGCCTGAACTTTCTCATCATCCCTTTTATCTTCTTCCATTTGCTTTACTCCATCATGCTGCTCCCCTTGTTTATCCGTCAGGGCCCCTGTCTTTTCATCCACCTCAGCTTTTCTCCCCCCTTCGGCCTTATTCTCCACCTTGGCATTCCCATTTGCCACAGACCCGGGCTTCTCAGACACCACATCTCCCTCACCCATAACAACTAAAACTGAAGTGTGGGAGTTCAGAAAAACCCTGTTTTTCCTGACACAGTGCACACTTTAAGAAAAATTCATAAAGATAATAACAATGATGGAAACATACAAATACTAATATGAAAAGAACATTAAGAACAAATGTGACGTAAGATGCATTGAAACAAAAAGCCGACCTAACATGCATATACTTGGCGCATCTAAACAGAAAATTTACAAGCAAAGGGAATATAAAGGCTGCTGGGTGTGAACAGGAGAATATAACAAACTGACAATTGGGATTAGAAATCCGCTCAACTTTACAAAAGTCCTCACCCAACGACTGCGCAGATAGAGAAAGAAATGCATACCCAGACACAACGAGATTCTACATGCCCTAATAAGATCTACAGGATCACCACCACAGGCATTAGCTCATCAAAACAGACAATAAAAAACCAACATTTAACATGAAAAATGCAAAACATAACAAGCAATTTGAAAATTCTCAAAAAAATACAAAACCCTAGCGTGCAAAGATACTAAATTTAGCATTAAAATCGCTATGAAGTGAACAAGAAAACATAGTAAAGTTCCCGAAAGTGAAAAATAATAAAGAGGAAGAGGAAAACAATTGAAACTTACAATGATTAGAGGGCTCAATTTCAAGATTTAAGAGCTCCTTACGAAGCTCACTCTCACACTGAAACGATTTTATCGGTTTCTTCTGTCTCTCTCTCTCTCTCTCTCTCTCTAAATTTCTGTTTTGAACCTCAGCGTGGTGGGTTCACTTTTCGGACTCGGTTTTTATACTGCGGACTTCAAATACAGATTTTAAATCCAGTTTAATGCTATGTCGGATCCCGGAGCCAGACACTGGGCGGAATTCTGAAACAGGACACTTATACACGGCCGAGATCAGTGGGCGTATATAATGGACGGACAAGATTTCATATTCGTTTGAATCTGTTCCGGCTACCGTTGACTGACAGAATTAGCTGGCTGCAGGCTGCCTGGTTTGTTGGGCCGATATGGGCCTAGACCGTACAGGCTTAAGATATATAAAAGTTTATCATAAACAACTTTTGGCCCATACAATCTGCGGCAGTCCTCAAATTTAATTATTCAAAATAAAAGTAAAAATACTTTTAGTATCAAATTTTGTTATAAGCATCAAACAAATACATACATAAATAGTAAATACTTATAATTTAATAATGAGATTAAAAATGGACAGTGTTTTGAAATAAAAATCGATGATAAGAGATTTTAAATTTAATTTTTTAAAATTGAGGTTGAGTAATAACAATAGAGAAAATAATTTATGTTTTGGGTAATTTTATTTTTTCTACTGTTTTTTCTGTAGATTTCAACCCTTTCGCAGATTAACACTTTTTCAAATGAAAATTTTATTTCTGATATAGGATAACCTAACAGACCTAACTCAATAACATTCGACCAGACAAAAGATATAATGTTGAACAACCTAATTGGCAATCAGACCCAGCTAGTTAGCAATCTAACCTCGTGAGGCCATTCCGCTAACACGGGTGCCAACACCTAGCCCATCGACCAAGTATGGTCAATCAACTCGTGAGTGATTATTCAGCCCTAAGCCAGCGAGACATTTGAGTCCATCATAGTCCCATCTCTTCAACCAAGGCATGTGCAAATAACTCATTGGTGAGTATTCATCTCAACCTTAAGAAGGTCGATTGGAGCAATTTCGAACAACCTTATGACCACCATCTCTGCTGCATTAAATGCTCTAACAGGCAATATGCCTCTGTAATAATGATTAGTGCCTCCACCAATACCACCTTTTTGTAGCACTAGGGTAGTGCGCACCTCCTTCATACTGCCATGTCCTATAGAGTTAGAGGATGTGCTGCCTAAAATAGTACACAAAGGGAAGAAGACCTAAAGGTCCTTAGATAAAGACAAAGGCTCTCTCTATATATGCAATGGCATCATTGACATATTAACTTCTCTATAAAAGCTATAAATACTCTATTGGCACCCTTCAGCAATGTACGCTCATTATCACTTAAAGCACTCACTCTACTGCTTTACCTTTAAGTTGATTAAATACTTACTTGAGCATTAGAGTGTCTTAACTGAGAGCACCTCAGTTAGCCTGACGTGTGCTATTGGTTGCTGAACTCGACTCAACTACATCATCAAACCTCTTTCTCGACCTCTCAACTGGTCAATTGGATTAGATCACAACCCAATTTACCATCAAATTGTTGATATCATCATCAATCTCTTAATCTTATAAGTTCAAAAGTATCATTCTCCAAGTATGTATGCTTTTTTAGTTTTTTTATTAAATTGTAAATATTTATATATCTTATTTGTAGGACTATTACGTAATTTTAGATCTATATTACTATGATGCTAAAATTTATTCTGATGGTATTTGGTAACCTTTTAATCTCGCAAAAACATCTCATAAGATGTTTGAAAACTTATGAAATGTTATAAAATATTTTAATAAAATTCTAAAAATTAATTTATAAACTTCCAAAATAAAAGTTTAGAATTTTATAAACCATATGCTTAATTTAGTTTTAAAATTTTAACAAACTCTTTTAATCAACTATATCAACTACAAAATTATCATTACTAACATCTTTATAAGTATAGCTCAATGCTTCAAAGCTCGAGCCTCACTATAAGAAAAAGATAACTCAGTGACAAAATATTGAGTGATGATTCAAAAATTGTCATTAATTATGTATATTAGATAACAAAAGATTTTGTTTTATTACCTTAATAATTTTTACAAACTAAATAATGACAATATTAAGTTGTCACCATTCACAATTAATGATATACCTATTGTGATAACTTAGTAACAATAAAAATCTTGTCATAAATTATAGTAATAATTTTTATTATCACTAAGTTGCTACATAGGGACATCAATAATTATTAATAATGATAATTTAAAATATTAATTTTTGTTATTAGAGGACTATATTGTGACCAAACAAAAATTATTATCAATTAAAAGGTTATCACTAGTAATAAAATAAAAGTTAATGTCACTTAATATACAACACTAGTAACAATTTTTATATTATTGCTTATTATTTTGTCACTAATATAATATTTTTTTGTAGTGCCTCATCCATTGGTTCCTTGTTCCAGCGGCAAATGAAAGGTGAAGAAAGCAATTGAACAACTTCAAGCGGTACGACATCCACGAGTCCTACCAATTCAATAGATGCCTTGCGACTCAAGGAGAAATGGCTTGAGCGACTAGCACAAGCAAATGTGAACACTTCCTAATGCTGTGAACTACCATTCTATCTTGCATTTTATTAATGTAAGCACTCTCCTGATGACCATTTCTGCAAGAACAAAAAAAAAAGCTGCTCAAAGACCGACATGTCAAATTAACACTAACTTAATCACTTCATTTTATTATTTAAGGTCGATATGATCAAACAAGGGAAAAAGTTAGGCCAACCATCATTAAGACATCTTTTGTGAGAAGTGAACAAGTGTCAAACCAAGTTTCAATTATGGGTAGAAATTGTCAATACAACATAATGGTACGATGCAACTCAATATGATGTTATTGGGTATTGATTGGGGTTATTGTGTCAAGTTGATTTTGGGTCAACCCAATAAGTAACACAAAAATTATAGGTTGGTTCTGATTGAGTTTCGAGTTACCTAAAAAATATGATAATTTTATTAAGCAACTCGCCAACTTCAAATACAATCCTATAACCTGACCCAAATTTTTAAAGAAGGAAAAAAAGAAAGAAAATTTCAAGCTACCAAGTCAAAGTGCCAACTCAAACAAACAAAAGCAGAGAGAGAGAGAGAGAGAGAATTCAAAACAAAAATTAGAAAAACCCATTTTGACTGGGTTCAATAATCATTTTCATTTCTAAATTTTCTCTCTAACACTCCCAAACTCACATTAGCTTGCAGCACCCACACCAAGTGAAAGCATCTTCTAACTTGTTTTCTTAGACCTATGCAAGCCTATAGTAAGTAGAACTTTTTTACCAATTTTTTTTATTGGACGCTTTTCATGTTCTTGCTTATGTTAGTAACTCCTAGGGACAACTTTTGCTTAAGGTAATATAGTCTATAACCTATAGTTTCTTAAATGACAAATTTTGTTTTTTTTAATCTTGGATGAACTCAATTTTCTTGCTAATATTTTCTTATTTAACTTGAAAGAAAAGAAATATAGTTGCTCATGGTTACATGTTTTGTTGCAAATTTATGGTGCATTTTGGAAAACAGAAGGTGTGGCCGGTGTCTTGTATTTAATATATTCTTTTTTTGTGCTATATTTGATCAATCCTTAGTGTAAGTGATTAAGGTTGATGGAAAAGTTTAAGCAACAGGATTTTAATATCACATGTTGAGTGGGAAATTCTAAAAGACGAACAGATAGACCTGCAAGTTGTTGATTTGGTAATTATTGCTCGAAAGTAATTGGGAGATATTTGAAGAGGAGAATAGGAAATAGAGAAAGATATTTTACTTTTTCTTCTTCTCTCCATTTCTTTAGTCATTTTAGTAATGGAGATAGAAAATTAATTGCAATATTTAAATGTCTCATTTCAATTTGTTTAATCATGGAAGAAATTACAATGGGGAGGGAGGGAGTGAGAGAGAGAGAGAGAGAGAGAGAGAGAGAGAGAGAGAGTGTATTGATACATTCGATATGGATAATGAAAATGAAGAGAGTATTGATACATTCGATATGGATAATGAAAATGAAGAAGAAAACAACAAGGAAAAAGTGGTGTTATCTCTAAGGGTTGAAGCTAAGCAAACTGGTACAACAACCTCTATAGTCAAATGAAAAAAGAGGTCAAAGTGGTTGGCGCATTTGATTTGCTCTCAAAGAAAGAGGGAGAACCTAAACACTGAAAATGCAAAGAATGTGGACAAGTATACAAAGCTAAAAATATTTATGGCACATGTAATTTGAAATGCCATGTCACTTCTAGTTATCCTAGAAGACATACTCATGATATTGGTCAAGTTTTGTTAAAACATTGTGAAAAGGGGCTATTATCTAGATAACCAAACTTTAACCAAGAAAGGTTTTGAGAATTGGTGATTTTTGCACTAACCAAGCATGAATTATCTTTATAGTTTGTCAAGTATGAAGGAATTACAGTTATTTTTAGCTATTTGTCCTTAGGTCACTCATTTTATCAATAACATTGCCAAAGCAAATATTTTAAGTTGCATACAGGGGAGATTACTATGCTTGAATCTGAATTATGTGCTCGTTTTGGTAGAATTTACTTTACTTTAGATTTTTGTACATCAATTGTTACTAATCATTATTTGTGTTTAATTGCAAACCTCATTAATTCTAATAGTTATTTGCCAAAGAAAATCTTTAATGCTTCTTATATGCCTCAACCACACTCTAGTTTTGTTTTATTTGAGAAAATTAATATTTTGTTGACTAGTTGGGAAATAGATAAAAAAGTATTCACAATTACTCTTGATAATGCTTTTGCCAATAATGTGTTTGTTCATACTTTCAAGGTCTAACTTAGTTTGAGATCTTCTTTAGTTAGTGATGATGAATTCTTACATGTGTGTTGTAGGGCACATATCCTTAATTTGATTGTGTAAGAAGGGTTGAACAAGATTGATAGTTCTATTGAAAAAATTAGAGAATGTGTTAAGTATGTTAAAAGCTCTCAAGTTAGAAAGCAAAAAAACTTTTGGAATGTGTAACACAAACATCTCTTGATATTGGAAAAGCTCTTAGGTAAGACGTTCCATCAAGATGGAATTCCACATATTTGATTCTTTCATGTGCATTGTACTATTGTGGAGCCTTTAATCATTTAAAATTGACTAACTCGAACTTGACACATTATCCATCAACTGATGAGTAGGGAAGAGTGGACATAATATGTAAGTTTCTTCAATTTTTTTTATGATATGATGAATCTTTTCTCTAGTGTTAAGTATCTCACCTCCAATCTAGACTTTCCTCAAGTATTTTTGATTCAATTGAGTTTAACTCAAGAGCTTGCAAGTATATATGGTCTCATGAGATAGATTACCTCTCAAATATTTCAGAAGTTTGACAAGTACTGGAAAGAATTTAATAATCTATTAGCTCTTACTGTTTTATTTTATCCAAGGCATAGAATTCAATTTGTTGGATTTTGTTATAATATGTTAGAAGTGTAAATGAATCAAATTTGAAAAAAAATTTGGTCTCGAGCTCAATGAGGCTCCTGTTAAAGGCTCCAGCTCGCGAGCTTAGCTTAACTCAATAAAATTTAATTATTAATATATAATAATTATTTAATATTATATATAAAATATTTAAAAATAAAAAATAAATTATTAATATAAATAGTTATTTAATTAATATATAGAAAATATTTAAAAATAAAAACAAGTAAATTATTAACATATAATAATTATTTAATTAATATATAAAAATATTTAAAAATAGAAACAAGCTCATGAGTCGACTCGTGAGCTTTTGAACAACTAAATCAAAGCTCGAGTTTGGCTCATTATAAAGCCCAAGCTTGAATTTTTTGAACTCGAGTTGAATTATAATCGGGTCGGCTCATGAGGCTCATATGCTGTTTGACCCATCTTATACCCCTACTATATATGGTGTTGGTTCTAAAGAATGTGAAGGTGTTAACGCAAAAATGTTTTCTATATTTAATGAGAATGTGAAAAATTTTACTAAGCTAACTTCTAGTGCATCAACTTCTAGTTCTCAAGGCATGATTGAGTATAATATCTTTACTCCTTCAACTTAAAGCATAAGTTGGATGGATGTGTTGAAGCTACTTCAAATAATAAGTATTTTATTTAAGTTAATTAGCATTTTATTATTTAATGTTCTTAACTTATTTTAATAATAATTCCAAGAAATTAACTCATTTCATAGCTTAGAATTTGCCACTATTACTAAAAAAATTCAATTGGAGTTGTATTTAGATGAACTAAGATTTGAAAAAATACAAAGCTTGATATATATAGTTTTCAAAAAGCACACTCATTTAGATATCCTGAACTTGCTCAAATGGCAATGGATATATTGATTGTACCCATTTTTATTGTTACATCGGAATTGCTTTCAGCATTGGTGAAAGAATTCTTGATCAATATTAGGGGTGTAAGTGAGCCGAGTCAAGCTTGAATCTAGTAGGTTCAAGCTTGACTTGTTTATTAATTCACGAGCTTAAGCTCGAGCCGAGCGTAAAAACCCAAACTCAAGCTCAGCTCATTGGAATAGACGAAGACTCGACGAATTTTATTGAGCTTAATTTGATTAGGCTTAATATATATAAGCAAAAAAGCTTAATTCGTTAAGTTCGGATAACCTCGAACTCAAGTTTATATAAGTTTGGATTAACTTGTGCTCATTTAAACTCAAAACAAAATTTATAATTATAAATTTTTGAAATAATTTTGTTATATATTTTTTTAAGAATTACAAAATGAATTATCATCATCATCATTATTTTTTTTATCTTTATAGATTTTATTATATGGGCCTAAATTATAATTATATATATGAGTATATATATAATAAAAAAGTTCGTTTAGGTTAGCGAGTTTTTTAAGTTAAATATTATTGAGTTCGCCTTGACTTGTTTGACTGATGAGCTCGAGCTTGACTCGGCTTGGGCTCGAAAAGATCGAGCTGAATATGAGTTTTCATCGAGTCAAATCTGAATCATTTACGAATTGTCTCATCTCTTTTACACCCCAAACCAATACGTGTATTGAAGCTAAATATTGCTAAATCACTAATCTGTTGTAAGGACTGGCTTTTCGAATAGAAAAGTAAGCTTGTTCTTATCACTACTTTAATCAATGGGGAGTGTTTAACTGTAAACTAATTATTTTTGTTGTTTATTTGTTATAGTATCTATTGAAGTAAAATTGGATGAATTGATTAAAAACATAATGAAGTTATGTCCCAATGAAAGCGATACAAATCAAGTATTGAGGTGATAACTCCAATGTTGTAGATCTTGATATAGAGGATCTTGATCTTTAATCCCATATACTTTGGTAACTATTTTTATTATTCTATGTGAAATTTATCACTATACAAGTATATATGTATGCATATTATTTATGAATTAATGGTTTATGTAATTATTCATTATAGCAAACCTCAATTTGAAGAAGAGAATAGTAATAAGAGATATGCCTGAAGTTAAAAGTTGGAATATGCTATGCTTTTAGCATTTTTGATTAATGACTTGATGTTCTTTTTGAACAATTTAACTCTAAATTGGTTTTTAATGAATTAATTATTCCTATTTGCTACTTAAAACTTGACTACATGGTATTGTTTGAATGATTTTAATGATTGAATGGGATGACTCATATTTCTTTGCTGAGTATAATTTCATGGTCGTTAAAATTAGTTGCTCATGGACTTTTGGTTTAACATTGAAGTTTTTATATTGATGATGTTCTACTGGAAATTGCATGAAGTCTAATTGTTGCTATCAAATTGCTCCATGGTACATAATTTGGGTTGTAGGAGTATAATGTTGACTTTTTTCAAAATTTTGGTATAAGGTAATGATATGGCAATTTTAAGTCTTTAAGGGTAAAATGGTAAGAAATGACTAAAAAGGCCTAATCAATTAATGGTAAACAGAAAAAAATAAATAAAAAAAGCTAAAGAGCTAATTGATTAAACCCACCAACAAGGACATCTAAACCTTTGTAGGTCGAAACCAACTAAGAAAGAAATAACATTATAAATACTAAGCCCCAAAGTCAAATTAAACACAAAAAACTATTTGCAAAAAGTCGACAACTGGGAGCTCTATGCACCAAGTTCTAGATATTAAAAAAAAAAACTCCCAACTTTACTTATTTTTAGAAAGGATCCTAACTCCATTTTTGAGCACCAGTCATCTATGAGAACTTTCACCGAAAAAGAAGGGATGCTAAGAGTGTAGATGAGGTCCAAATCTCAAGATTTCAATAATTAAGTGACCTTAAGGCCTAAGAATGTGGAGAATTGCCAGCCTGAGGCGCAGTCATGTCCAACACCAAAACCTATCTTGAAAATGGATCCTATACCGAAGGATATGCTTGCATAACAGACACCCACCTAGAGATGCAATTTTGCAAATAACTCAAGAGAATTGAAGTCATTATTGGATAATGCCTTTACTCAAGTTACGGCTAGAGAAATCATCCATTATGCTGAGGAACATTTCCCTTAAGAGCAGTAATAATCCTTTCATCAAAGTCGAGTGGCTTTATTCTCCCCAAAGAAGATAGAACAAACTGGGTCAAAATGAGACACCGCCCTTCCTTCTTTACCTCAACAAGTGGACATGCATTTCTCTCTTCAAGCATACCCTTTCTAATGATTGTCCATTACTACCAGTCTAGATCCATTCATTAGTGTCTTAGCCATCAAAAAGAGCAAGGAGTCAACAAGTCACATTAGTTGTCGCTCTTCTAAAACGTAGTCCCCTTTTATACAACTATCTTGGCAGAGACGCTTTTCTCTAGAATGAAGATAGTCAATTTGTCAAAATTTGATGGCATGACGAACTCATAGGAGCACCAGGATAACTTCCTAGAAAGGATGGAACTTTGCAATCTAAGTGATGTAGCATACTACAAGGTGTTCCACACCATGCTCACCAAATGTACTCTGATGTAGTTTAATTAGATGCTAGCTGGATCCATCATGAGTTGGAAACAATTGGTGCAATGCTTTCTTTATAACTTCTCCATCAAATACAAGTACCCTAAGATGATGGCATACTTGCTTACCATAAAATAAAATGATGGAGAATTCCTAAGAGATTATCTCAAGTGTTTTGTCCAAATGATACATGAAATCCCCTATAACCAAAAGCTCCTGCCAGCAAAATCTAACAAACTTGAAACACTAAATTCTAGTAGTCTACAGCTGGAAAAACCCTTATTACTTTGGAAGAGCTCCTCATTCCTACAGAAAATTGCATCATGATTTAGAAATTTGTGGCTCCTCAAGGGGTTGGTAAATGCAAAAAATGAGATGAAAAGAGTAAAAACAATAGCAGAAAGCTAAAAGATCATGGGAGTAATCCTCTTCAAATTTTCTCTACCTGCATTTCACTCACAACCCCCAAATGGAGATCATACTATGGCATTACAATGGTACCTCATTTAGAATCCCCTATAAGATGATAAATGACCCAAAGAAGTAGAAGTTTAACAAATGATATTACTTCCACCACAACCTCAAACAAACCACTAAAGAATATAGACAATTGAATAATGAAAAGGTTAATTCAAAGAGGCTACCTTAAGAAATATGTGGCATAGAGTTAGAATAGTTCTAAAAGGGATCCAAGAGCTGAAGGAAGGGAGGACCATTGACAACAACCTGATGATCATCCAAAGCCTAAGGATCAATAACATGAATGCAACCCAGAGAACTTGCCTACAACTAGTATCATCTTAATGATCTTACGAGGACCAACTAGAGGAGATTCCTCAAATGTGAAGAAGGCATTAGTGTGAGCAGCAAGACAGACTGAGAATTACTCAGTAGATTGTGTACTAGAAATTTATGAAGTGCATCCCTTATTACCCAGCACCACCTTCAATAAAAAGGATATAGGGCCCAAACAAGGAGAACATAATGATGCCCTGGTAACCTTTATCTCTCTTGCCAATTTCTAGGTGAAGAAGATACTAGTAGACAATGGCAACATAACTAACACATTCTTTCATGATACATACCTTTAGCTTTAAGCAGATAATGCCTAACTAGAAATATCAACATTCATTTGTTAGGGTTTATTGGGAAGCAGGGAAAGCACTAGGAAAAGTCCCTCTATCTCTTGTTTCACACACAACTTTATTGAGTTATGAAGATGGTGAAGTTTTTAGTAGTCAAGAACTCATTAACTTGTAACATCATCTTAGGCAGCCTACTCTAAATTTATTTTGAGTCGTGCTGTCAATGTACCCCATGAAGCTCAAATTCCCTATACCAAGCGAAAAAGTTGAAGTTGTTGGCAACCAACGCGCCACCAGGAAATGCCATGCCAACATATTGAAGAACATAAAAGCTCCTACTACTGGGACTTATTAGATAAATTAAGTACAAGACAGCAAAAGAAAGGACAAAGGCAAAGGTGTGGTTCCTAATGCTGACATCACGTTGATATTTGAACCGAGAGCCACATCCCAGCACAATTGAGCAGGCCACCTATGGTGTCGTATGTTTTCTCCTTTCTCTTAGTTGATTAATGATAGCTGTTATGATTATTTATTTTTAGTTTTGAAGCACAATTTTGTTTAGTTAGAATTCATTCTAGTTGGGGTCGAACAAAGCTAACCCATATGGGGATGATACTTTTTATCCATTTATTACTGATTTTAGTTAATCTTCTCAAAATAGGACTGAGTGAAGAATCAGTAACATTGCTAGTTACTGGTTGGATTAGTTTAATCGATTGGACCACTGGTTTGACCATGACGTAAAAATTATGTTTACTTTTATAAATATACTAGTGAAGGGTGCACCACACCTCGTGAGAATATATGTGCAATTTTGTTATGTTGGTATACTTATATTTCTTGTAAATTATAAATGTTTAAGTTGAATTATAGGTATATGTATCATAATAGGTTTATTATAGTAATCTATGGAAATAACAGGTTTATTATAGGTATGTATATCATTAATAGGTTTATTGAATTGTAATACTCCATGTAAGATTACCATATAATTAATATAATACTAATAATTATTTTTTTAAAAAATTTAATATATATTATTAGTTGAATGAGTATACTAATGACCATATTATGCTATCAATATTAGTTGATGCGTAAAAACTAAAAAAATTAGTAAGAATGTAATAATAAAGTAGTATGTCAAATGAAGAAGATTTGGAATTTTTTTTAATCCCATATATTTAACTATACAAAAGCATTATTATTTTTTTTCTCCGTACATCTTCAAAAGACAAAATATTCATATTCAGAGAAAGTATTCAATCCAAGTACTATATAAAAGTTGTAGTATAGTAGACATGAGGCAAATGCAATTCAAAAATACATGAAACATTCTTATCTTGCTCAATACAAGGTATCTTGCAGCTAAACTGTAACAAATTCAAGACCTAAATTGTTCAATTAGTATGCCTTTTAATACTACAAAAATAAACAAGATAATAAGTTTTTTGTATACCAAAAATCAAATCCCAGTATATGAGATTTTTTTAGTTATCAAACAAAAGAATCAAACTGTGTTTCATCATCCTTGCCTTCTTCAAATGACACATCTACAAATATAAGTAAACACATAAATTATTACAATTATTTTATTTCATATAGTTAGATAAAAGCAATATAAGAACAAACTAAAAAATATTTTAACCTTCTGAAATTCCTTTCATTTTTTTATTTGAAGTAAGCAAATCAGCATCATCATCTTCACTTGAAAAAAAAATTTAAGCATGTACCAGGCTAGTGAACATAATCATATAGTATAATTATGTCAATATAATGAAAGCTACAAAAAAAATTATAATGCTCCTATAAGAAAAGCTCTATTTTATGTACCTGCACAAAATAAACACTTCATCATTTTTGGCTTTTCAATCTAAGAGACTTGCAACACATTTTTTGTAGAACTAGATGTAGCAACAATAGGACTGATTGTATTCCCTTCTGCTTCCTCAATAAGGCTTGTTACAATGTACTGGGTGTGGACATCATCATGTCTTGTTCTAAAATATTTTTCAGCTTAACAAAAAATCATTTATTCTCCAATTTTGCATTTAACTTAGTCAAAGATGGTGGATTTCCCTATATAATAATATAATATAAGATGATACTATAAAATAAAACTAGATAAATTAGAGAAAGGATTAGATATCTTACAGCATCAACAATCTCTATTGTCATATAAGTACTCATATTAATCACTTTACAGCATCATCAACAAATATAGTAGCTTCTAAAGTGCCAGTGTCATCAATAATATTTGCAATCACTAACCCCCTAAAAAAAAAAAAGTTCTTTTAGACAATACCAAATTAAAAATATATTTGTGGCATATTTTTTTATCAATGTATAGAGTAAAATCAATGGAAGCAATCTATCTCTAAAACCCAAACCTAAAACAAAGCCAAAAATAACCTATATTACATTAAACATAGGCAAAAAAAAAATAAAATAGAATACTCCTAAAACAAGTAACAAACCAAGAAAAATAAAAAGTAGAAACAAATATTCTATGACTCAAAGTTAGTAGAAAGAGGAAAACTACAATTTAAAAAATCAAGTAATATCACTTCCAGAAATAATCACAAAAAAATATCAATAAAATGCAAACATATCAAAAGCAAAGATAAAAAAAGAAGAAACTATTCTAATAACACATAAAAAAATAAAAATATAATTAAAGACCAGCTAATAATAAATATATTAAAATGTAAGCTTGAATATCAAGAACATAGCATGTTTTGCCATAAATTTAGAAAATAATGCAACGCATATATATATGTACATACAATAAGAAAAGCAATTTTGTAAAATAGATTGCAATATATATTCCATAAAAAAAATAATATATACATACAATAAGAAAAGCAAATTTGTAAAATAAATTGCAATATAATATTCCATAAAAAATTATATATATATATATACACAACTTCAAAATACAAATATTTTTTTTTCTACCTCACCTTATATAGCACAATAAAACAAACCAGCTAAGCCTCCAAAACAAAAAATATGGAAGAGATATATAAACCGGCAAATGATAAAAATTTACAAAAATAATAGTTGTACGTCTAAAACAAAAAATATGGAAAAGACATATAAACCATTAAACAATAAAGAACTTACAAAAATGATAACTAACCTCATAGGAACAATATAAATAAGCATATGTTCCCAAGTCAAATATCTAAAGTAGTGTCATCACTAAACAAATATAATAAAGGATGCGAAAAATAAAAGATCATAAAATTTTGAACAATGTATCATATTGGTTCACCCAAATATAATAATATTGGAAACTACCAAACACAACACTAGAACCAACAAAAAAAAATGTTTTCATATATAAACATAAGATAAAAAGAACCTGAATTCAAATAGTAGATTTACACATAGCAAGTGATCATCCACAATATTTTAAACAAATATATAATAAAAGGGAATAAGAAGTTTCAAAAAGAATAAATAAAAAACTGAAAACTAATATCTTAAACCTACCTTCTTAAAATGATGGTAGTATAAATAAACTATCTTCTATAATAAGATACTGAAGCCCAAACATGAAACAAAGCCAAAAATAACCTACATTATATATTAAATATAGGAAAAAAAACAAAATACTCCTAAAATAGGTACACAAATCAAGAAAAATAAAGAGCACAAACAAATATTCTATAACTCAAAGTCAAGAGAAAGAATGAAATGATAATTAAAAAAATAGATAATATTACTTTTGAAAATAATAACAAAAAATATCAGTAAAAATGCAGACATATCAGTGGCAAAGATATATATATATATATATATATAAACAATTATTCTAATAATATATAAAAAATAAAAATATAATGAAAGACTACCTGACAACAAATACAACAAAATATAGGTTTCAATATCAACAACAGAGTATATTTTGTCAAAAATTTCAAAAATAATGCCGCGAAAAATTAAAAAAACACAATAACACAAAGCAAACTTGTAAAATAGACTGCAATATAATATTCCATCATAAAAATAATATATATTTTATATATAACAATAATATAACTCCAAAATACAAATATTTTTTTTCTGACTCACCTTATATAGCATAACAAAACAAACCAGTTGAACCCTAAAAATAGAAAATATGGAATAGATACTGACCGCATAGGAACAACATAAATAAATGTATGTTCCAAAGTCAAAAATCTAACGCATTGTCACTCATTGAACAAATATAATGAGGATACAAAAAACAAAAGACCACAAAATTATAATAACATCATGAAAAAGTTTACAAGGATAATGAACCAATGGAGCAGACCAACAAAAACTAAACGGCATATAAAAGGCAACAATTATCTGATATACAATTATATGGTCCCTTCAACCTAAGAAAAATATCAACAAGAGAGTTATTTCAACTTATTAAATTCATAAAAAATCAAAAGGATCAACAAAATTTATACAAATACATTGACAAGACTTCTTAGCGGGGAAACATGAATAAACCATATAGCTAAAAAATAATTAAAAGGAAAAGAGATAATAAAATTTACCTTCACTGTAAAGTAAAAGACAACTAGAGATCCCTCCAAAGTAGACTACAAACAAGCAATATGATGAAAGCTAACTGAGAAAACAAACAAATCTAAAAACATAAAGATCAACAATCCATAATAGTATAAATAAATAAATAAATAACAAATCTTAATAACTTATGCAGAAGTCATATTTAAATGTTCAAAGATACTAAAAGAATTCTACAAAACTAAAACACGACTCATATACTACAATAAATGTAAATAAGCATGTGTTCTAACGTAAAAAATTATGACATATTATTTCTCATTAAATACTTATCATAATGATACAAAAATCAAATATTTGTAAAATTAAAACAATAACATCACTAAAAAAAAATGCAATGAATATAGTAAGTAATAGAACAATATAGATAATACTATGTAGAATATGAATGCCAACAAACACTAATACACAATTAAATGGACACTTCAGCCTACGGAAAAGATCAATAGTATAGTAAGAATTTAATACTGAATTCATGAAATCATGAGAAAAATGGGCAAAATTTATACAAATAACTTGTACATTAGCCCTACTAATCAGCAAAAAAGTGTGATGAACCAAAGCAAGCCTAAGAAAAGATTATTAAAATTACCTTCACTAAGAAGCCACAAGCCACCAAACTTCCGACCAAAGCAAATTGAAAAAAGCAGCACAACAAAAACTTACTGAAAAAACAAACAAACCTAAAATATGAAAAGTAACAGCATCTAACAGCATAAGTAAATAAACAAGAAACACAACAACACATACAGAGGTCATATTAAGGACTAAAAGAACACCACAAACTATTAATAACCATCCAACATTAGAAAAAATATAATAAAAATGTAAAAACAAAAATAAAACAACTTTAGAAACCCATATAGATAGAAAAGACACACAATGTAAGCTAACAAGTCACATATATTTCATCAAATTGAGCCAACCCAAATAAAACCTTTTAAAGTCTATATAAATAACAAAATACACATAGTAGAAACCAAAAAGCATATAAAATTTATCTAAATAATTCCCTATACTCCTAAAAGTTCATAAAAAAAATAGGGAAAAAATCCAACTAAAAAGTACATATATTCTATTAAAATAAGTTTCTCTACTCCTTAAGATTTATTAAAAAATTGGGAAAAAACAAAAGCCCCTCAAATGGCCACACACATTGACTAAAAAAAAAACCGAAAAGGACCCAAAAAGTAACATACACTATATCGCAAAAATAATAAATAATAAACCCAAAATTAATGCAACCTTCCAACATAAAAGAAAAACCCTAACCTAAAACCCAATAATGAGAAAAAATTAAATAATGAAAGTACTAGAACAACAATCCATCTCAAAATCCGTAACCTCATAGATATATAAAACAATGTGCATTCTAGTAAACTCAACAATCCACTGAAGCAAAGACAAAAAAATGAAAAACCCAAGATGAATATAAGCTTATATGTTATGACCAAAACTCAAATCCAAAATTGAATAACTAGAAAACTTTAGATAATGAAAGCTTCAAAGGAAGTATTGATCTTGAAAACCCTAACATTGACAACATAGAAGAAGTATATCAAGCTCTAACTTTAGGAGCCTAAGGACAAAGTAAACACACACCTAAAAATAAGACTGAAAGCAATATATAATGTTTATCTACATTCTACTCCAGTATTAGATGGCAATATGTTAAATAAATCTAAACCAGGGTAACCAAGGTTTATCAACAAAAAATTTTGTTGTTCAAGCCTTAAAAATAAAAATATAAGTAAAAAACCACTTATCTTGTGGCTAGAGTTCTACAAGAACTGTAGCTGCAAGAAAATCCAACAAAACCTTAACGCATAGTAGCAAACTTATCCTAGCCTATCCTAGATGATTTTGGATGAAAGAGAGAAAGCAATAAAATAAAATAAAATAAAATCTAACTAATCATATAAAAGAGCAAGAGACAAAAACGAAACACCCAAAGAAAATGTATTTTTTTATTTTTAAACTAAAAAAGTGCAAAACATTCAATAAAATGATGTTGTTTTATTAAGTAGATGTGAAAAATAATGTTGTTTCATGTAGTCAGCAAGCTACCAATGTGATTGAAAAATAAGGCCCATTTTTTGACTCAATAGTAGATAAGCTCAAATTCCCAACAACTATATGAAAAAACTCACCATAGACAAACACAAGCAACACATTATACGCCCAATTATAGCACTTGGTATCTTAAACAAAAAAATATAATTTTATTAACTTGACACCTAGACCCACAAGTGACACATCCACCACCCATTTAGCAACAAAATCCAAGGCACCATCCCCCCCTCCCCCCAAAAAAATCCTAAACCAGGACTTTCTTCTGACCAAGCAAAAAGAAAATTCAATTATCTCCACTTTCTTCTAACCATTACATGTGAGACAAAACACTGTACAACAAATCTAGTGTAAAGAACAAACAAACAAAGCACAAGTCTTATTTCAACATTAAAAAAAAGAAAAAAATTAATAAATAGGGGTGGTGGATAACACGCATATCCACATCTATATATTAATAGTAATATGATATTTTAATATTAATAAAAAATAAAAACTTTGAATAATATAGAAAAAAATTATTTGAAAAATTTTCATTGCTTCCTCATTTGTCACCATGTTTATTTTTTAAAAAAAAATACCATTTCATAGTTAATTAACTATAAATAGATAATTTATTTAAAAATAATATTTAACATTAATTTAAGTAATTGTTTGCTTCATGCTTCAAATCCAAGTAAAAATAAGTTTTTTCATACTAAATATTCAACATAATCCAAGATAAACATAATAAAACAACAAATTAAACATAAATATTTTCTTTATTAAATTTCAAGAAAATAAATTCATGTTTTAAAAAATTACATGTTAATTTTTAATCATCACCATCAACTCATAATTTCTATTTTCTTTTTTATAATTTTTATTTTTCTATAAAATAATTTTTAAATTTTCAAAAAAATTGAAAAATAAGTGAACCGGTGGTCAATTGATCAAACTACCATGGATTGAACCAAATTGATTTTGATTGGTTTAAAAAGTCACCAATTCCTATATTAGCTTCCGATCACCAATTTGACTGGTCTAGTTCGACTTTCAAAACACTAATTTTAGTGAATTCCTTTTTACTTCACTCTTAACTTGAATTTTGATTTGTCTAGAACAACATTTTACACAATAAAACAATATTTTACACAATAAGGATCCCCAAAGAACACATGGCCATCTTAGCATAAACTCACTATAAGGTTCCCCTGGGAGTACATAGTTGGCATGCATAAGCCAACTGTCAATGCTCCAAAGAGGTACTTGGCTGCACTTTTAACTGAATAATCTTTGTGTAAACTAATTATAAGACTCCCCTAGGAGTACGTGGTCGTCATGTGTAAGCCCACCATAAATCCTCCCTCGAGGTAAGTAAGTGCATGTGCAATTGAATTATCTTGGCGTACACACACTACAAGCTTCCCTGGGATATGTGGTCAGTATGTGTAAGCTCATTGCAAATCTTTCCCAGAGGTAAGTGGCTGTATTTGCAATTGAATTATCTTGGCGTAAACTTACTATATGACTTCCCTAGGGATACGTGGATGCTGCACACAAGCTAACTATAAGGCCCCTAAATTGTACATAAATGCACAATCAAGGCTCACTATCAAACCCCTTAAGGCATATGTGGCCAACTTGTCAAACATTAGAGATAAGAAATCTCGAACAAAACTTATGGCCAAACACCATCGCAACACTTAATGTTTGTGTTTAGACTTGACCAACTAAGCTTACAATCGAATTCGATTCAAACTACAAAGTAATATGTTAAGACCTCCTAAGTGAGGCTCACATTGACACTCTATACTACATTGCACAATTGTGGTAAAATGCCTCTAGAGAAGCTTGCAACAAAGTTTGATAAGAAAAGGACCCTTTCTTATCAACACCTTACTCATGTGTTTCTACCGGGCCATGATCAAACATCAAGAATACATTAACACTTAAAAGTCATGCAATTAACTAAGTGTATAAATATAGCTAAATAAAAAAGAACTTTCTTAAGCAAAAAGGGAGTGAATTTTCATTGACATCAAAGGTGCAAAAAAGCATCCTGTCAACACTTAGCCTTGAAGGAGAAATAAAACTAAGAACATGCTGAACTATTGCTTATGTAGAAGTAAAAATGCTATGTAGTCCTAAATAAAAGAAAAACAAAGGTTAAACAAAAACTCCTAGTCTAAGTATTCATCTATTTCCATAGAGCTACACTTTACTATAACATTAGCACCAGCTCAAAAGCCTACCACACTTTTCAATAGAAAGATTAATTAGGATATTAGGATCAAGTAACAACAAACACTTACTATGATATCACTCAGTCTCAATAAGCATATGGCAGTAGCCCAAAATGGTTTGCTCATAGATTATTGTCGCCTTTACCTCAACTACCTCTAAGAACTCATGTAAATCTTTGAATTCTTTTACTGCATTCTTGCAAGCAATGTTGATGAGCATTTTTTTTATAGAAGACTCTAAGAACTTTTTTCTAGTCTTCATTTCCTTTGTGTAATATGCCTTTAGCTGCTTCTGCTTTTTAAGCAGCTTCACAAACTCCTCATTCTTCTAAAAATTCTAGTGGCATTTTCTTTAAATCATGATCATTGACATTGCTCTCTTTTCTCAGTAAAACATCTACATAACTAAGTTCCAAAGCTTGATTCAAAGAAACGTAAGATATGGTGAATAAATAATTAGACATAACTATGAGAAAAGCACACATGCAGAACAAACTAAGGGGCAAAATGAACACTTGCCTAAGCAAAGTCCCCAGCAGCAAGCTTAATCAATTAAGAAGAAAAGAACATCTCCAATTTCTCGATCATATTCACTCATTTCACCTTGCAAGTTGTTGATGTTGAAAGTAGTCTCATCCACATCCCAATATGAATGAATAATGCTACTCTAGTATAGTTCTTTGTCCATGTCAACATGAAAAGAACAAGAAGGCTATAGATAAGTATCTCTTGCAGTTGATCCTCGTGCGTGCTTCTTGGCCAGCCCAAAAATTACCACTTCAGATACATTACATATACCAGCTTGGAACACGACTAAAGATGGTTGAGTGGGCACCTCACTTGACCATCAATCAGGGGGTTAAACACTACCCAGTAGGTAATTTCTCCTTGTGGCATTGCTCTACTGTGCATCTCTTATATGAACCTCCATCTATCATTCTACTGTGGATCATTGCTAAATCAATCTTCTTACATACTAAAGAATAAAGAAATCAAAAACAAGCATAAGTACTAAGGAAAATGCAAAACTATAGTAATGCAGAAAAAAATAAACTGTACGTCACGTCAGAAGAGAACTTAAATAAACCCACATCCTCAAAGCATTAGTGTGGGTCACAATGTATCTTACCTAGATGCACTAGTGATGGGAACTACTCCACTCACAAGGAATAACCTGACCCTCATCTCGCATAAAGAGAATTCTCCCCTTCCAAGACATTTGCAATGAAAGCAAAATACTAAAAAATGTACTATTGGATTTGGGTAAATATAAAAGAAAGGTTCGTTAAACACTTTGCGCACCCCAAACAAAGAATGAAAATTATTTAATGAGACTGAAAGACCTAAATTTGCTATGTGTTGTTGAAATCTCAGAAGTACACAAAGAAGTTAGGGATGGACTAACTCAAACACACCCCACAACTCCTGACTTTGTCTAACAACAAAACATCTATTGGTAGGGAGAATCCACTACTAAAATAAATACCAAAATAAATTTGATATGAAAACTTTCAAGTTGGTATGAAGTTGAGACTTATTAGGTCGAGTACATTTCGGGTAGTTCATGTTGAGCAAAAATTTTGTAATCTAACCTCAACTAACATGAAATAACCTAATACAACATGATTGCCACCTTTAATTGTAGTGAAGGTAATTCTGACTGAACTCGTCTCCTAAGATGGGTCAAGAGATAGTGGATTTGGTTTGTTAGTTACTTAAGATCATTTAATATGCTAGACATGATTGAAGGGATTTCTAGGGAAAATATGTTTATTTCCTATCCTTTCCCATAGAAGAGGGAGGCTATCTAAGAACCTATAATCTTTTTAGGTTATGAGGTAGAAAAGAACATCATCACAACTACAACTTGACGAGAAAGTAAGTATAGAGTCCTAAAGTTTTTTAATGATGACTTGATGTTAGATTAGCATACCACTATTATAAAGTATGATATGCCAAAAAGAATTAGGTAAGAGTTGAGTAGGATAGATCCCAAGGTTAACTAAGATATCCTTGACTTTAATATCAAGAGAGAACAGTAGACTCATATCTAATGATATGAGATAAAAAATATGGCATCGAGGGGGAGGGTTATACATACGCTCTTCAATAATAATAATAATAATTTGGTACTCTAATGGAATGTGGTAATGGGATAGGATCCTAGCAACATCATTATGACTTAAGGAAGAATGCTTAATATGATGAGGCAGATTAGCATAAAGTCAAAGAGTTCATTACAAGGTTTGGTAGGTTGGAGTTTAGTTTGGTTATTAAGTACATTATTAGGAAAAAGAGGACTAGAAGTCTTGTTTGACACCAAACTCAACCCTCGACCCATGGCACAGATGTTACATAACTATTTTTTACAAACTTAGTATATACTATGAGTATGATCACTAGTGGTTCAAGAAGCCATAAGAGAGAGAAAAAAGGATGATACCAAGATCATTGAGATAGGTTGACTACTTAGAAATTGAGATTGCTTGGTTGCTATGATGTTGTGGGACCTTTTGAAGACCTTGAAATTTTTCAAAATGAAGGCAAAAAAAAAAAAAATGATGAGGCATTTTTATAGCAAGAGAAAATGATAGTAATAGCCAGGATGTTGGCATAGTTATTGAGAGCATTGGATGAATAGATAAAATTTAACGACATTCCATTTATTGAAAAATATAAGTAATATCTTTAATTAATAAATAACAATAATGAAATAAATAATTGCAAATGTATATAAATATTAACAAGCCCTTATGCCAATGCGTGCATCAAGATGAAAGACAAAATCTAGACTTTGCCAAGTTTGAATTCAAGCTCGACCCCTATACTCTATACTCTTACTCTATGAAATTGGGGGATTAATGATAAAGGAGGTTCAAATAAGGAAAAATACCTCAAATCAAAGTAGATCCACATATTTTTATAGTAGGTTAGATTTAACCTTGTCAACTAAACTCAAACTGGATTGATCCTCATCTCTAATTGAGCTTCATGTGTATCAATAGGAAGTTGCCACATCACTCAGAGGATGTCAGCTAACTGTTGCAGCTATAGAGACCTTAAGCCCAATGCTTTTCAAGTATCTTTTCATTACTGTATTTGCTCTTATATTTTTCATCTAGCCTTATATTTCCTTATTACTTCCTATATCTTCTTCTACCCCAAAATTTGATTGGAGTATTAAAGTATTTTTGTTGAGATCCTCTATTAATCCTAATGACCTTATTGTAGTTTTAACTCCAACCCCCAAGTTTTGTTAATCCTAAGACCTAACTCAAAACCAATATAACTTGCCTAAAAAAGGATCAATCCTAACCTTAAAATCACTATCCCAAAACTATAGCTAGGCTTTTGCCTTGTCAAAAGCAAAAAAGCCATCCTAGGCAACTTTACTTAACATTATGTGCTCCAAGACAGGAGAATAGGTGAAATCCTCTGCAACAATTTAACAAGCCTCTCTGATCTTGTCCTTGAACTCTTCTAATGCCTTGAAGTCATCAACACCTTTTTACCAACTGCCTTATATTGCCACTATAGCATGTGCTTTCTTTAAGAGAGAGCTCACATTAAATAACAGCCAGTTGAACCTTAAGAATTTCTTAACCTTTTATCATATCAGTTAACCTAATGTCATTTTTTCAAAAAACCCTATCTTGAGAAGCAATAGCATTGTTGGCAAGCCTCCAACTTTAAAGTTACTTTCTCATATGCCTCTTTAGTCTTGGCAGTAGCTTTTCGAGTGCTCACTAATTAGTAGTCAACTTCATATTTGCACGGCATACTACATTCTAAAGATTAAGTTAATATGTGAAGATAATCTACAAAAGGAATCAAGGCTGTGCATCACTATGTAATGACATCATGATTTATGGTTAATAGAAACTAACTTGTATCAAAGTGTGGGCCATTTGGTCCTGTGGCCTAATTAAGGACGTGTCAGTGAGAATAATTTAATCTGCCTTGGTGGTTCCATTGTTATATAGGTTGTACGAATCTATACCTATCCAGCTCACTAAAGCTAAAGAATGCTAAGGAGTTGAATTAGGGCTAGGAATAAGGGGATTCTTGCAATTCACACGCATGGATGCTAGCTTAGCCATCTATTTGCATAAATTGGCCAAAGCATTTAGGTTAATAGCTTACTCTTTGGACTAGTAAGTGTCTGTCGTGGTTGCCACCATCATACTAGAACAAAATTGATTTCTAGACTTCTCTTTCTCAACTTTCTTGCATTTAGTGCAAGCTCGCTTATAGTTGCATGAATGTTCATTTATGGTTGCATGAATGTTTGAATTTAGGAGCATTAGTGGTTGACTCCTCATTGATGATACCCATAAAATCATCCAGTTCATCATGAAGGCTAGGGGTAAGGTCGTGGGATGGTGGCAACGTTAGGCAAAAATAATCCCTCGACCTTTATGGGAACCACATATAGCATTAGAGGTATATAGAGAGTACCAACAAAATTATGAGTTTGTATGGAATATCTTAGAAGGTTGAACCTATTTGATCCCTGCTCAACCTAGGATTGTTAACTAGCTCTTCATGGGAGGCATTAACATCAACCATCATTCATTTTATTATATTGGTGACCATGACAAAACACACATCCACGTTTGTAAACAAAATATGCCAGAAGGTGAAAAAAAGGAAATGGGGGAAAAAAAGCACAATATTACCCAACGTGTTCTGAGGTCGAATGGTGCAAGGAAAAGATATGCTAGTTTAAAAGTCCCTTCAGTTACGAGTGTAGGAATTTGGAAAAAGGTGAGGAGTAAAGTAGTTTCTTTGAATTCCTCATCCCAAGAAGCCTTCTATGAGGTTGTAAAGTTGGGTTTATCAGTGCCTAAGCTCTAGGAACATTCCATGGTTATGGGAAGGGACTTTGATATAAAACCACTTGTGCTTCTAGTGCCCAACAGAAAAGGGTAGCTTGGTAAGGAAATAGGCTTTAAGTTGGGCGATGGTATATTGAAAGCCCTATGTACCAAATTGGGTATAAAAATTGACATAGAAAGGTATTAAAATTTTATAAAAAAATACTGGATGTCAAAATATTTCATGATTTTGACAAAACCTAAGATATTCTTAATAGAAATTAGGCACCAGTTGAGTACGAAAATGCCCAAGTGATCGATAATATTGGTTACTTGCTTTCCTATGGGAAATTAAAGCTCAGTCACTAGGAAAGGTACATGAAAAGCTAAGCAATTAGGGGGAGGTTTAGTCATGGTCCGACCAGGTTCAAGCGTTATAATCTTATAGCTATTTGAGAGAAAAGTTTGGGCTCAATGGCAATGGAGTTTGCACAATTGATGACCTGGGGAAATAGGAGTAATGGCTCAAACACTATTATTATCATTTCAATTAGAGTTGTAGTTCTTCCTTAGGAATTACCTATTGTGATCTCTTTCCCATGATCTCTACAAAAATATTAAAAAATCAAATCTATGAGATGAAGTGGTGCTACCAACTAAAGTTGCTATAGGACACCCTAAAACTTCTCTTAACATTATGAATAAAGGAAAGAATTATTATCTAATAAGGGTTGGTTGCCTTAGTTAGATGGGATTTGCACTTGAACTTGCAAATTGATGCTGTGGAAGTTCAGTAAATTTGTGGAGATTGGTGGTTTTTCAAAAGTGGAAAAGATATATAAGACTATATATATAAGGGACCACTTTGGGTTGAACGACTAAGATGTAAAAGACGATAGGAATCTGACAGTTAAAGTTAGCTGCCTATTTAGATTCAACAATGGAGATCAAGGCACTTGTAAAGAAATTAAAAAATCAATATTTTAGAGAAGGTGGGAAGGACGAACCTCCCATGTTCAATCTACAAATTTACTTCTTTATCCCTATAAACACACATATAGGTAAGTAACTAAAATGACCAAGCAATAGCCAGCAGAATAGAAAATCTGCACATCTTTATTCAGGTTGACCTGACCTGATGTCCGACGTGACTCACGACTTGTGCTTCTAGTTGTTGATGTAAATACACGTGTCACCATCCTATTCGCCTCATTGAAATTGATGTTAGACATTTGTATGAACCCACCACTATGAATACCTTAGTTCCCAAATCAAAAGGGACTTTTTTGATAATACAACCATATTGTCTACATTAGCTCATCCAACGACCTCTAACCTTATACTAGTTTGATTTTGAATTCCCTACCCTAAAACACACTGTTCGACGTATTCTTGGGATTAGAAAAATATAAATAGATCTATTTTGATTAATCTCTTTGATTATCCCAGATCATAAAGTTTAACATTAGCTAATTTCACACAATTAAATTTAAAGTCTATTTTAAAATTCAGAGCGTGATACCTAGGGGTGTAAATGGATATTAAACAGATCATATATACTTTTTTCATATTCATATCCGTTTAAACTTTTGAATATTTAGAGAAATGGATTTGACGGATATTTAAAAATAATATCCAAATTTGTATCCATCGGATGTCAGTTGAATTTGGATATATCCGTATTCAATTATAATTATTCAGATTTATTCATATTTTATTAAACTTATCCGTATTCAAATTATTATTTTTTATATTCATATTCAATAATAATTATTTAGATATCCATTTACAAATACCCAAATATGTGAATTTATGAACCTATAACAAATACATATTTTAATTAATAGAAAGGAGTATATAATTTTATTAAAAAGAAAGCAATCAAACAGATAGCATAATTTTTAATTAATAATTAATTTTATAATTGATTATTAATACTTATGGTATTTAAGTATATTAATTATAAAATCAAAGAACAATAATTATGTTAATTAACTTTATTCTTCAATTTTTTCTCTATATTACAATAGTTTTTTGATTTTATTTTTCTTTCTCCTCAATTCTTCAATTATAATTTATATATACATATATGGGTTATGAGAAATTATTAAAAAATATAAATAATATATTATTTAATAAATATATATTTGGAGCGGATATTAAATAGATCGGATATGCATTTTCTATATGTGTATCTATTTGTAATCAGATATCTATTTCTATATTATTATTTTATTGTGATTGTAGATTTTAAAGGTTTTAATCCAATTAATCAATATCTATTTCTATATTATTATTTTATTGTGATTGTAGATTTTAAAGGTTTTAATCCAATTAATCTATCTGCGTCGTCTCAATCACAAATAGTGAGCTCGACCTTAAATAGTTGAATCTCGAGCTCAAAGCATTCTCCAATTAAAAGGATAATAAACATAAATCCAACAATGCCTGGAATGGCGAGAAGGAAGTGGAAATAGTGAAGTTTTGATATAGGCATAACAATTAATTAATTATATTTCCATAATGTAAAAAGGGAAAGAAACAACTTACATTGCCCAAAAAGAAAAAAGAAGAAGAAGAAGAAGAAGAAAAAGAAAGAAAGAAAGAAGAAGATTGATAAAGTGCCAGTACTACCTAATGGTATTGATGATGGATGAAGAAGAAGCAGATCAGTTTTGACAAAGCCAAACTAATCAATCAGGTTGTAATCTCACACCCCGAAAGCCGAATGTCTGATTGAGCCCATTGAAATGTCAATCTCAATTAGATTCTCTTCGCCACTCATATCATTAATATCTGAAAGGAAATCCTCAAGCCCACCTTGACCTTGTTGCTGCGATTGCGAAACAGGATATTCTGGCACTAATTCCGACATTTCTGTCTTCAACTTATGCCTCTTCACTGTCGGCTCCCGCAAGGGTATTTCAATAAGGTAATCTTCCTCTGCATCCTCCGATTCGTCATTGTCGCATAAACTTATGCTCAAAGACGAAGCTAAAGTATCATCATCACCGTCGTCGTCGTCGTCGGACGCACGAAACTCAAACTTGTTCCCATCACTTTTGTGGTCCACTTGACCAGAATGTATCGAATCCAACCCAAAGAGTACATTCTGGTCTTTCTCAACTTGGGCGGATTGATGATGAATTAGATTAACGTTGTCGTCATCTTCATATTGCAGCTTAATAACCTCGTTCTCAGGCTGCAGCAGCTTCTTTGCAGCTCGTACAAATAATCTCTCATCATCACCACCATCATAACTAGTCGCACTATTACTGCTCATTTTGTTGTATATCAATCTGATGTTGAAACATAGAAAAGAGGAGACGACCACTACCGACAATAAAAGAGGAAGAAGAGAAAACGAAAAACGGACGTAGAAAGTTGAAACAAGCGCAACATATAGCAACGAGGCTCTAAAGACGCGAATTACAATTGATGTAAGAGAAAAATGATGATGGTTCATTTTCCCTTCTCTGCATGCAGCCTAATTAACAAATTAATTATTACATCTTCGATCCATCCATCGATCGTTTTTTTTTTTTTCCTTTTCTGAGTAATGGTTAATTATTACATGAAATTGTACCAAAACCCACAATTAATGAGAACTAATGCTACTAGTATACTGCATTAAGTGCAAGCTTACCAGTTGCCACCAATTTCCTTGAGGCTTGAGCTTCATCAATCCAGTAAGAATCTTAGATGAGATATAACCGGTGGGTTGATCTGGAGACCGACGAACTTATACGAATTGTCTCTCTGTTGATTTCATTGATAGGCATAGAGAATTTGAGAAAATAATTAATAATGATGAGTAATAATTGCCCACTTTTGTTTGTCTCCGATGAGGATTACCAAATTGCATGAATGATGATAATGTTGTCACTTACTCCAATTTGGGTGATAATGCTTTGTCCCCCCACTCCTATGAAACCACATTATTTTCTACTTGGAATTGACAACAAAACTCAAATATTCTAATTACCACCCCACATAGATGGTAAAGCGGTCTAATGGGTGGGTGATTACTTTTATTTTCTTTTTGGTGAGTAGGTAATTAATTTTAAATCTTTCGTTTGACTTAGTATTTTATTTTTTTAATTAAAATAATTTTTTTTCGAATTAAGTATTTTTGGTATAAATTCTTAAATGAAAATTCAATGTATATGTGTGTATACATATATATATATATATATATAAGCACTTAAATATTACTAACGGGATTTCAATTACAGCTTATATATATATATATATATATAT
>JACGDI010005499.1:36309-72062 GCA_014898725.1 Jacaranda copaia | reverse complement strand
AAACGAAACTAGTGTCAACAAATCTCTGATGGATCCCAACTTTAACTGATCTAGGATGTCTGGAATTGGACACTTAGATCATAATACATATATACATATACATATATATATAAATATATTGTTTAAAAAAATTGACAAGTCTGCAGTTGAGGACTTTCTATGCAATCTGTATACGTCAGAAAAAATTATTCGCACCTGCACTCAGACCAAGGAACTCCAATCCAGATGCTGAAGGTGTCAAGCCATACTGGGACAAATACTGGGCATTGTAAAACTTACTCAGGTGTCTCATCCCATTATCACATAAAATTGTGACAATGGTGTGACCGGGGCCCATTTGTTGTGCCACTTTGATTGCTCCAACACAGTTCATCGCTGAAGAACTGCCGAGAAAGAGGCCGTCGTTCTTCAATAAATACCTGATAGACAAGCATTGGATTAAAAACAGACTTCAATCAAATTTTCACAATAACAGTAGTACTGTGAATTTGGAATAAATCTCATGTAGAAGCTGCAAGCATAACAATATAGAATACAAACCTCAAAAAACCTACACTCCAATTCAACTTGTCTTTTAATCACACTTTTCAAGTCAAAGATGTAAGCCTAATAACATCAGTTGCTAAACGCAGCACAAAGCTGAGAAGAATTGATTTAAAAACTCCAAGTTATTCTCCTCCTTATAAAGAACCCTCACAATTGGGCCAAATCACCGAAGCAATACTCTCACAATACATTAAGCAACCACGGGATTCATGCCACCAATATTCACCCATGTCATAACCATGAACCCTAAGTGGACTTTACCACACAAAACTAGTAAGGAATTGACCGAATAAAAGATTCACACTCATAAATGCATTATGGAAAAGAATCCAATAAGGCAGGAGATAATCTGTCATCATAAAATGCATAGCATTGGTGGGCATTTAACAATAACCGTGCTATTCATAGAACAAAGAAGATCTTGGTACTTATCTCCTAAAGATACCACAATTAGGGGAATCTAACAGTTTGATAAGCACTACCAGTTCTAAAAGAACTGGCAGATGTAAAAGGCTACTACATAATGCTTTCCACCTATTCTTAAGGCTTCAATGAGTGTAGACTAGTACTCCTAAAGCTACAACAGTTTCCCCCCTGCTGGTAGAACACAATCACACACTACCAAACTGAGAGAAATCAATATCAGAAAGAGAAACCACAAAAGTTAGGAAAAAACATATCTAGCAGACAACTGAAAGAATGCCAAATGGGATAACAGAATTTGGTAGGCCTCTTTCTTCCAAGGTTATGCATGATGAAAAGCAACAGAGCAGTCCTAAGTTCCAAATTTCTCCAACACCAGGAAAAATCATGAAAAATTTTGACGATCACTTAATCAACTTGTTTTAATCTCCCAACCAAGGTTTTGACTTGTAGATGGGGGCAAATGAGCATTAGCCATTAGCACTTGCCGATCAGGATATTCATCGGTGTATAACCTATATGTGTGAATCCACTGACACAATATAAGGTCCCACAGAACAAACTTGACTAACCTTGACATTTCAACAGCCTCCAAATCTGAGCCTTGGAAGGCCCCATCAAGTTCAGCAAGCTCAAAATTTTCTGTCAATCTGTTAATTCCAATTCCTTCGGTGATTGTATCAAAAGGATTTTTCAGCCTCCGTCCTTCAGCCTCCTCTCTAGTGTACATCACTCCTCTTGTCACCTTGTTGAACAAACCAGATCCAGGTGGATCAATTAGAAAGCACTTGATGGATGCTTTCTTCTCCTATCGAAAATGTAAAGAAGAGATTATATTAATATGTCAATAATATCTAACTAATACTCCACTATTAGGCAGATGCCAACCTTTAGAAACCGAGAAACTCCAGCTATGGTGCCACCTGTTCCAGCAGCTGCAACAAACGCGTCCAATTTCCCACCAACTTGTTCCCAAATCTCAGGTCCAGTACCCTCATAGTGAGCCCTAAAATTGGCAAGGTTCTCAAATTGATCTGCGAAGAAACCACCCTTGTAGACAGGTAGGCACTTTGAACTATGTGTTTCCACAACTGGCGCACAGCTGTAAATATGATTTATGTGATTGCTAGTTTGGCTAGCATGTTGGTGCTTCGATGCTAGTTCATTCGCCTCCAATGCTCTTCTCCTTGCAATATTCACAAAGTGCTCTCTGTGTGTGATTGAAACAGGTCTAACTCTTTCAACAGTGGCACCTAGAGCTTCCAGAATTTGAGACTGCAAATTACAAAGAAAAATTTGACTAAAGGAATAACTCATTATCATTGAATAATACTACAATAACGTGTCCATTAAAGAATGAGTCTATAAAACGACAACATTGCACCAAGTATTCGGGATTACCAAAACCAAGGATGCTAGAAAAATAAGATGACTGGAGCCCTTGTACCTAAATATACCTTCTCAATAGCAGCGTCATCCGGGATAACTACATGGCACCTGCATCCATAAGCTGGAGCCACTGTTGCAAGACTGATAGCAGTGCTTCCAGCACTCCCTTCTGTAACTACTCCCCCTGGAGCTAGAGCTCCAGAATCCAAGGCCTATAAAATAATTGCGCAAAATCAGACATAATTCATGCAGATACAACACTATTATTGAAATTAAAAAATAATAAAAAAAGTTAGCCAGCAAAGAAAATTATGTAGCATGACGATACAGCATCCAATAATTCATTTCACCACCTATGAAAGATGGTATTAGCAGTTTTGCACATATATACCAGCCATCATTTGACGATGACGACTACAATTATCGAAAACTTAATTGTTCATTTGTCAAATTTTCATAAGTGGAATCCCATTCATTGACAGACATTAGTATACCATGCAATGCAATGCCAAAAAAAAAGGACTAAACACAGAAGAAACATTTTCCAACGGTTTGTTGCGGCAATAGATAGATGAAAAATACAGAGAATAATAAAACGGCGAAAAGAATTTACCAGAGAAGGATGGCTTAAGCCTATAAATAATTAAATAAATAATAAAAATAAAAAGGGTTCGCCCGGGAATTTTAACCAGGAGACCTCGTATTGAAGAAAGTACTGCTAACCCACGAAAAAGAATTCCAAAAAGAGTTCGCATAATTTGAAGGACGAGAACTAACCCACCTCTTCAATGATTTTGACCGCCACTCTATCTTTCACACTACCTCCAGGATTCAAGAACTCCGCTTTTCCCAGAATCTGCCTCACCCAAAACAAAAAAAGAAAAAATAAAATAAAATCAGGAAAGAAAGAAAGAATCGTAGTTATAAAAAAAACCACGTAAGAAAAAAGAAAAGCAAAGGAACTACAAACGAATAATTACTTCGCAGCCGGTGGCGTCGGAGAGGCTATTGATCCTGATCAGAGGAGTGTTGCCAATGGCGGCCACGAGTCCACTTCTGGGCTTTTCAAGTGTGGTCTTTCCGCTTGAAGAGTTTGAGCGAGACCTTCTGTTGTTTAGAATTATGTAAGAGAGCATGGCAATTACAGAAAGTGCACTCACGGTTGCGGCCGTCGTCCTCGAAGGCGGCGCCATTGCGTGTTGTTCCTCCTCGAACCGCCGAAGAAACGGTCTCAAGTCGATTGTAGTTCTGTCTCGAAATCATTTAATCTCAATTGGGCTGGGCAAATGTTAATTGGATTGGGCGAATGAATTTTGTTTATGGACTTCAGTAGAGCGGTTTTTGATACCACTGTCTAGGATATCAA
This sequence comes from Jacaranda copaia, assembly GCA_014898725.1. Classification (NCBI taxonomy): domain Eukaryota; kingdom Viridiplantae; phylum Streptophyta; class Magnoliopsida; order Lamiales; family Bignoniaceae; genus Jacaranda; species Jacaranda copaia. The sequence goes on along the minus strand of JACGDI010005499.1, from coordinate 68,338 downwards.
TAGTTGAATTTTAATTCAAATTTGATTTAAATTTTAAAATTTATATTTTATTGAAATATTTAATAAATTATATTTAATTATTTTGTAATTCAATATAAATAGATCGAATATAGAATTAAGCAATTCGAATCGTTAAAAATTTGAATTTTAATATTTTTTTATTAAATTAATATTTTTATATATAATATTAATAAAAAAATTAAAATAAAATTTATATATTATATTGATCTGATATTTGTATTATATAAATTTTATTTTAAAATTTCTATTAATATTATATTGACTTGATATCTATATTAACATTTATATTATACTATTAATATTGAATTTTTAACTTCAAAAATACGAGAGATACTAATAAAATATCGAATATAATACTATATAATAATTCATTTATGCATTAATGTAATGTAAAATATGAATTTAGTATTCAAATATTTAATTTTTTGATTAATATATAATAAAAAATTATTAAAAATTCAAATATGACCTAAATTTACTTTATAAATACAACATTTTTATAAAATTCAAAAAGGAGAAAAAAAAGAAAAAAATTAAATTGGGTTGGATTTTTTTATTGGATTTCGGATATCCATTGGATTTAGATATGGTATGGACTAATAAAGATCCTATGGGATTTCGGATCGGATTCTGATATGAATTTTGATAATCGGATTTGAATTTGAATACAGCTAATTCAATCAAGATCTGACTTGTTGATGGCCCTAAAACTTCCAATGAAGTGGATTCGATTTGAATTTGATTTGATTTGATTATTTAGGATCTTTAACTGATAAAATATTTGATAGATATGATCCAATTAAAAAACTTCGTAATTCGAAATAAATAGAGCAAATATGAATATAACTTGATTAGATTTATTAATAATTTGAATCCGAATATATTTTGCATTATACATAGGGTCATATAGCAATGCCGAAGTAGATATTTGGATGAAGAGAGTAATGAACTACTATATAATATATCAAATCAAATGCTTTTTATATAAATTATTAGATTTCGACCTTATTTACATCACAATTATATAACTTGTTTCTCTATTTTTATAACAAAAAATGATGCGAAAAGAATAATAAGTAGGAATCGAATGCCATGATACAGTAAAAATGCAATGCATATCTCGATTTGATCAAAACAAGTTTCTTTTTTATAAAACTTTGAGTTTGTAATTAGTTGATTGAAGAATCAAGTATAACTATATATTTATAATGCCAAATAAGTACTATTGTCAACAATGGAACCTAAAATACAATATTTGATGATTGAATGTGATTAAAGCAAATTCTATTATTGTTTTTAAGTGATCAATATAATTGAAAATTTATTCATTAATATATTGTGTATAATGGCTGTTTTGAATTTGGATTCTACAAAATATTTAGAAAAATAATAAATATATGATTATTTTTGGAGTATTTAGATTTAGATTTTTGGGGATATCCAACGGTATATGACTTTTATCTAAATTCGAATATAGTTATATCAACTACAGATCCTATAGCATTTTGGATATGGCATATTATTTTGAATTTGGATTTGGATCCAGCATGATCCAATCTGAATCCGACCCATTGTCAGTCCTAGTTATTGACTTATTTTAGAAATTTTGTAAATTTGCTTTAAATATATTTTGAAACTACAAAATACCCAACAAAAAAAGGGACAAAAAAAAAAAAAGAAAGAAAGAAAGAAAGAAAGCATTACATGCTAAAATTTTGGAAACTAATAATCATGGCATGTCATCCTTACATGCATAAATTTAGATTATTATATTATTTATATTAATTATATTGATAAATAATAAGGCATATCAATTTTTTATTTAATATAAGTAAATAGTATAATTTTAACATTATTCACACTGAATAACATATAATATTAATTGTAAATTCATACAATTTTTAATAGAAAATAATTCATATGTCAAAAGTTTAAAGATATGTGTGATATGACTAAAATAAAACTGAAGGACTATTTGGTAAATTGACTAAAAATAGAAAATGAATCTTAAAATTAATTAATTTAGTAAATGGGCCAGATAGCCCATTGGACAAGTCAAGCCCGTGAAAAGGGCAGAAGGTTTAAGCCCACTAAGACGAATCTATAATACTAAGTCTTGGAGAAAAATTGAGGACGAGGAATCATGGAAAAAGTTTCAAGAAGAGTATATCTCTCTACATGCGTTCTTGAAAAAACAAACTGATCTTTTGCTGTTTTTTTAGAAAGGACTTTGCTCTGCTTTTGAGTAGTATCACATCTATGGACAATTCAAAGAATAAAGAAAGAACGTTGAGAATGCAGACGAAATCAAGAGCTCATGAACTTAACAATCAAGTGACTCCAACATTGGAGAATGAGAGTTACTAGCAGGAGATACCACCTAGTCCATGCCATACCTTATTCTTAACATACAAATTAATACTCGAGGAGGTACTCACATAGTAGGCTCATCATATTGGAGAACCCATCTTACCTATCATGTAGAAAGCATAGAGAACTCTACTTGGGAATGTTATTGCCCAAGTCGCTAGTAAAGCAGTTGCTTAATGCTGAGGAGCGTTGTCCTCTAGAGCCGCAATAGTCCTGCTAGAGCAGTAGGGGCTACATCCTTCTTGGAGAGAATCAAGTGAAGAGCTAATTTTTAGCATAATGCCGCTACTCTTCTTTTACCCTAGTAAGAAGACGTACTCCCTTCACTTAGAGTGGAATTCGCCTTGTATGTGCCAATAGATATTAGAGTTCAAGCATATTCTTTAATGCTTTAGCTACTTAGAGGAGCGATAAGCCAACACCACCCTTTAGTGGCTACTATCCTTAGTGTATCCCTTTCTCTCCAATCTCCTAGCAAAGGTACTCTCTTTAGGAGTGAAGATGGCCTAACTACCGAAGTATGATGGCACTGCAAATCTTTAGGATTAGGTAATTTTTTGGCAAGGATGGAGTACTTAAACTTGAGTGAAGATATATGCTGCAAGTTGTTGTGCACTATACTCGTCAAGTATGCTCTAACATGGTTCAACCAAATACTAGATGGATCCATTATTGAGTGGGAAGTGTTGATGTGGTGTTTCCTTCAGAACACTCCATCAATCGTAAACACCTTAAAACAGTGACGTATTTGTTTATTATCACGCACAAAGATAGACAGTTTCTGAGGTCTTACCTCAATCACTTTGTCTAAGTAGTACACGAGATCCCCACGTCAGGTAAAAGCTCCTACTAGCCATTATCTAACAAAACCAAAAGCACTTGAAGTTTTGGAATTCAATCGCTGGAAAATCTTTGACTACCCTAAAAGAGCTCTTAATGTGTGCTGAGAATTATATTAGAATTGAAGAAGCTATGGTTGCTCTAGGGTCTAGTAAGCGCAAAATGTGTGATGAGAAGAATAATAGTAACTAAAAGTGAGGAGATCAAGGACACAAGGGTTTAATATGCACAAAATGCAATACCTTTTAGATTTCACCACTTACACGCTACTTTTTGCTCCCAAGAGCAAAACTTTTAAATGTGGCACTACGACATGGCCTCTTATGGAACCTCCTTAAAAGATAATAAAGAATCTAAGGAAGCAAGAATCGGATAAGTGGTGCCACTTTCATGGCAATAATAGACACACCACTAAATGGTGTGGACATTTAAAGGATGAGATCAAGAGATTAATTTAGAGAGAACCCCTTAAAGAATACATGGCATAGAGGTCCAGTAGTTTAGAGAAATATCTCACAGTGAGAGAGAGCAACGACTACTAGTAACAACATGATGAATGTTAAGAGCTCAAAGACTAGCAATAATAATGTAACCCTAATAATCTCCCTATGGCTGAAGTTATCTTGAGTATCTTAGGAAGGTTAATTGGTGAAGACTTTGTCAAGGCCAAGAAAATATTGGTGTAAGCATTGAGAAGAATGTAAGCTCATAAAATTGATCTCATACTAGGAATCTTTGAAGTACATCTTTGGACTTTGGAGAAAAACACAGAGAGTTCAACCTTGGGTTAACCAGATAAAGGAGCTACATGATAACAAGAAGAAAGATAATGATGAAGGTGTACTAAAACACTTTGATATTAAGCTGGTAATCACCTCAAGAGATCCTCTCTAGAATGCTTGGGAGAATTGCTAATAATGCCATTTTTATTTCTGTAGTACTGTTGATAATTCCCTTTAAGTAAATTAGAACTTTTTTTCTGCTTCTTTGAGCTAGTACTATTTTTTAATTTTAAGTCATGTATTTTTTAAACTTAAATAAAGCATGGGACAACAATATCTAGTTCTTAATCTTTGATGCGCTTTATACATCCTGCTCTTTAGAACAAACCTATTCTTTGATGCATTTGTGCATTCCACTCTTCGGTGCAAGCTTGATATTTGATGTGCTTGCAAACCTTGCTCTTTGGAGCAAACTTGATCTTTGATGTGCTTGTGCACCCCATTTGCACATCTCTCTTTTAGGCTAACCTAATCTTTCTTGTGCTTGTGCACCCTATTCTTTAGAGCAAACTTGATATTTGATATGTTTGCACATTTCGCTCTTCAAAACAAGCCTGGCCATTGATGTGCTTACGCTCCCTATTTTTTGGAGCAAACTTGATTTTTGAAGTACTTGCAAACCTCGCTCTTCAGAACAAACCTAATCTTTTATGTGTTTGCCACCGTTCTCTTTGGAGCAAATTTGACCCTTAATATGCTTGCGCAACCTCCAAAAAAGCCTACTATCAGCTTTCCTTGGGAGTATGTGGCACCCTCTTAAAAAGCCCACTATTAGCTCCTTTTAGGATTATGTGGTAACTGCTCTAGAGACACTTGCCAAGGAACACCTTGGAAGACACTTACATCATCAAGTAAAGGAAGCCCACCTTGAATCCTTATGAAGAGGAGGATAGCAACATCTTAACACATAATATATGTTCAAAGTAAAATCTTTAAGTCCAGTGATTTTGCATGTTATCTCACACTCATTATGAAGTCTCCCAAGAAACTTGTGAGCATGCCCATTCTCTTCCTAACACTTAAGTTATGTTTTGCCTAAGCACAAAGTTAACTTTTCTCCCTTAAAGGGCTTCACTTTACACCAAGCAGATTGATGCCAACATAAGGGGGGCTCCACGCCTCCTTAAGGAAGCTTCATCATGTGTTATGGTCTCAATCACTTTGACTTTGTAAATGTACTAGAGTGCTTACGATACTTGATCAATTAAATTCTTTAAGTTTTTGAATGACTGATAAAGGTATCACACTATTGGCAAGTTAGACAAAAATAACATAGATGACAACAAATCAAGAAAAAGGAAAAGACATCCTACAAAGATGCCTCACTAGCGCCCAAGTTGGGCACTCAAGATGGATGTCCTGTGGGTGTCCTGGCTTGGCATCCCAAGCCAAGCATGTGGCGGGCACCTAAATCTGTAGTTACATGAGTGCCCAAGTTTGACGTCTACGCATGGATGTTCGAGATGCACTTTTTCCCTGATACTTAATTATGACATCCTCATATCTCCCATCACCTAATCTCCAAAGTACAAGTATGCAAAACTTAATGGTCATTTAGTTGACTAAGTGCTTGCATAAACATAAAATAAGCAAGAACGAAGTAAACTTTATTAAAGTTAAATAAGAAAGACAAAAGGATGTCCGACTGACACTTAGCTTTCGAAAGTAAATAATGATACATTATTAAAATTGATTAGGAAATGCTAAGTAGTGTTGAAATTCTAAACGCAAATCTTATTTGCTATCATTACCATATATATAATAACATCTCACTTATGCACAATTGTACTTGTTCATTCCTCTATAGTTATCTCTGCATCTACTATCTCAAAGACCTCGTTAGAGCCCTTGTACTCCTTGACTGTACCTCACAAGCTGTACTTACAAATATTCTACAAGCATAGGAATATAAGAACTTCTTCTCACTTTTCACCTCTTTAGTGAATCTCACCATCAAGTGCCTTTGCTTTTTCAACAGCTTAGTTGACTTTGTCTCTTTCTGACTCCACTGTCGGACCATTTTGGTTGTCTCATCCTTATGATGTTTCACCATTTCCATAACTCCCTAATCTAAGTAAGTCCTCTATCCTATTAAGTTTCGCCCTTAACTTTGTGAAAAACTTTAATTTCGTAGAGAAGTTGACCTGAGTCCCTTGAAACTCTAACTCTCATAACAAAGATACAAGATTTGACAATACAGTAAATGTAGAAATACCCCATATTTGGCTGACCATTTAAAGAGAAACAAGGGGGTGTATGTAAACCACAATTGTTGGGAGCCCTCTTGAAGATACCCACTGAAAAATACTAAAGCTTTGTGAAAAATTAAGTTAATGGCAAAGCGTAAGGCCCTGCTAACAATTCTAAGCATTTACCAAAGCATGAGATCTCTATAAAAAATTTGAAGTCTTTCTTGATGGCACTACTTGGATGCCTAATGTAATGTTGGGCACTCAAGCACAATCCTGAGCAACTAAGCATGGCATCAAGCTCCCAAATGTGGTTTTGGATGCCCAAGCCCATCACCTGGTGCCCAACCAAGCAAGTACTACCTTTTTATACCTTGTGGACACTATCTTTGCAAACATAGTAAGCATTATCCCCTTATTGAACCTATGAAATCCAACTCTTACGAAGTTGGATATTCGAACTCAAATTGTATCTTATGTCCCGATGTCTTGTTTTTAAGACATGATCGTCTTTTAAATTGATTCACCTCGAGAAGTGTCTACTCATTTTAATAAGTTAAACAATAGCTTGTGATGACTATGGTAAAGTAAAAATTAAGAAAAGAGAAAAGACATCACTTTGAGAACTTGTCTCTTTAATCACCAAAGAGACGTGTTTCTCACAATCATTCACTTAAAAGATCTATCTAAGTCCTTAGGTGAATGTAGCACAAAATCTTCCTAAGACCTTAAGCAAATACATGGTACAAAATTTATCTAAGTCTTTGGTTGAATGTGAAGCGACGAGTACGATGCCACCTAAAGAATAATAAGACAAGAAAGCCTATCAAACCTTAACTTAGGCAAATTTGAGTAAATACACTTGGATTAATTAATGAAATGACCTTGAAAGGCCTCTCAAGCATGAAATGCCTAAGCTAAAATTTCTAAGCCATTTGTAGGAAGCAAACTTTTGACAACAGCCTTTACATCCCTTAATACGTTGGTCTTGGCCTTGAGAAACTTTCCTAAGTCCTCCGGTGACTTTACAACACATCCTAATCTCTTTTGAGTGTAAAAACATTACCAACCACCTTAGAAAATTTTTGAAGTAGAGAAACATTGCAACAAAGTCTAAGTTCTATGAGGATATAGAGCCCAATGTGAACACCCTGCATAAGCATTCAGAGGGTGCCTAATGCTGATGCCCAATGGGCAGCTAGTAGTAGGTGCTTGAAATTAATACTCTCCTTCTATCTTCCATCCTCAAAGTTAAATCCAACTTAATTGCAACTTGTATTGGGTCCTACTTCTCAATGTTTCCATCCTCACAATCCCATTTGACAATTCGCCTAAGTCTTGGAAAAGATTCCACTCAAATTTTTCTAAGTCTACCCATGACGCCACATTAACCTTTGTCATAGGAGTGACTAAGTTCCGCACCAAGAATGCTTCTATAAAGCACTTACATGCTTGCTCTCGCAAATACGAGCACATCCCTCTACGAGAACTCACCTTAAAACCTATATTATCATGCACCTCTTTAGTGCAACACCTCACTATTAATGTCGTAACAACACTCAAAATATTTCTAAGTTCTTGGATAACTACAACACAAGACTTCCTTAAGCTCTTAAATGCCTGATACATGAAATTTTCATAAGTCCTTAGGTGAATACTACATTAAACTTCGCCATGTCTCCTAACACCTATCATTGATCCTATTCACAACAATCAATTGAATTGGTAATATTATAAATCAAAATAAGATAATAATTAGAGTAAAACTTGATGTCATATTTTCAATATGAAAATAAAATTTTCTATAAAAAATTAGGGGCTTGATGATATAACTAAAATTAGACTTGAGGACAATTTGATAAATTGACTAAAAATAATAAATGTACCTTAAAATTAATTAACCAAGTAAATGGGCCAGATAGCCTAAAGGATAAGCCAAATCCTTGTAAAGGGCAGAAAAACCCTAATAGGCTTAAGTCTGCCAAGATTAAAATCTATAAATACTAAGTCCTTAAGAGAAATCGGGAACAAGAAATCATTCACCAAAATTCTTAGAGTGGAAGAACTCTCAAGAAGAGTAGATCTCTTTGCACATGTTCCTGAGAAGAGAAACAGACGCTTTGCGGTTTTTCGAAAAGGACCTTATTCCATTTTCGAGCATCGTCAATGTGATTCACCTACCTACACACTCCAAATTTCTTTTTTCATTATGTTTTAACTATATTATTTGTGTTTTATATTTTTATATTAAATAATAAATTCACTTTTAAGATTAAACTAAAAATTAAGAATATAATTAGTAATTTAAAATTAGTGTAATAGAATGTAATTTTCAAACTTTTCTTATTTATATAGTACAGATAGAATTTAAAAGTCCGATACTTTGTGATGAGCTCTTCATAAAAGTCCATATATAAGAAGGACATCCAATTACTGAAAATTTTGGAAAAAATGCTAAAATCCCTTAAAATAAAATATTTAATTCCAAGGTTCTTTGGAAATACTTTTTAAGTCAAAAAATTTCTATATTAACCTTTGATTCCAAAAATGACCAAATTTTATGATTCTTTTTAGTTAATGGGCTTTTTATATTAAAAAACTTAAAAATTAATTTTTTATTTTTCAATTTGAATAATCACTATAATGATTTTAATTTTTTTGTAAGTTAAATATTAAATGATTGAAGATAAATTAATAAAAAATTAAAATTATTTTAATTTAATAGAACATATTAATAAATTTTGATATGTCAAATTGAGACCTTAAGGGAAAAAAATTTAAAACTCAATAAAAGATCAAATTAATTAAATAGGGTCATTGAGCTCACTTCACTAAGTTTGCTTAACAGGGACCCCATAATTTAAATAGGTTCAAGCCAACTAAGGACCTAATTAGCATAAAATCAAATTTACAGCCAAAAGGCATCTAAGCTATTATTTTCTACAACTAGAGCATTAACTCTATAGGAGTGTGTTTCAAGAGTAAAAGCCTATTGTTCCTTAATTTATGGAAAGGACCCAAAATATGATTCCATGCAACATCATCTAATGACTTTTGTGGAAAACTCCCTTTTGACTTACAGAATGCTAAAAATGAAAATGAGATTCAGAATTTGAAACTTTAGTGCCCTAGTAGCACCATGTAGAGAAAATATGGAGAACAATTGACTAGATGCAAAGCCCTTCCTAGTAATTGAGTAAGTGCACGATGTGTCCCCGATATCGAAGGTATCGTCTGCACAATAAGCTTTGCTCCCTAGAGGACCAATGTTGTAGGTTACTTAGAAGGTCCTATTGGCATTGGTAGAAAATGCCATCGTACAAGTTGCAATTGAAGGAGTAGCAAATATGCTAATGAGCACCACACGCAGAAGCAACCCACTCCTCTTATTGGATTAGGACATATCGTTCATCTCTTGAGCAACCTAAGTGGATGGTGAATGAAAAATGAGATATAGCTCCTCTGATACTTAAATAAGTAGATGTGTAGCCCTCTCTCTATGCTGATTAGTCCTAGTAACTACCAACTATAGTTGGAGCCCTTATTTGCTCTGCTATCTCCAAACATACTATAGGTGCAAGAAGTGAATATCTCCCTTTATCGCTCTCCCTAGGTAGAACCCTTCCTATATGGGCATCTTGGCAAAATCACTCCTCTATGGCATGAAGGTCATGAACTTCCTAGAGTTTGACGATATGAGCGAACCATAGAACCACATGAATAATTTCTTGGTATAAATAGAGCTCTATGATTGAGTGAAACTACTTACCACAAGGAGTTTCATATAATGTTGACCAGACATTCCCTAACTTGATTCAAGCATATGCTCATTGGATCAACCACTAGACATAAGTAGTTGGTGCAACATTTCTTCCACAATTTCTCATACCTATTCACTATCAATTAGAAAGATAGAGAAGGTTTGAGGGACTACATTAATTAGTTTGTCCAAGTGACCCATGAGATCCCCCATTTTACCCAAGAGCTCCTGTTTAATCATCCAAAACACTTAAAACATTGAAAGTTCAAAGAACCTAAAGTGGGGAGTTTACCTGCCACCCTTGATGAGCTAATCGTTTGAGTAGAAAAGCACATCAAGATTAAGAAAGCCATGGCTCTGGTAGATGCTAACAAATAGAAGGTGTGAGAGGAAAAAACCAACATAAGCAAGAAATTAGAGGATTGCTAGAGTAGCCTTCTTAGATTGTTCTCTAGGTAAACTCTCTTAAATGTATTAAGGGTAGAAATACTCATTACTATCGAGTGGTAAGGTTTGGTTCAACAACCCTTGAAGATGGAAAATAATCCCAAGATATAGAAATTCAAGATATATTATTGCTTCTATCGTAATTGGGAACATATAATTGAAGTGTGTTGCAATTTGAAGAATAAAATTGAGAAGTTAGTCAAGCATGGATATTTGACGGAGTTTGTGGTCCAAAGGTACAATAGTCTAGGAAGCAGGCTTGACAAAAGCAATAGAGACCGTTAGTGCTCACTTAGGCGATAGTTAGAGTCTTAGGAGAGCAACTCTGGGAAGAGATTAACAACTTGTGCGCAATAGACTTCATTTCTGTGATCTCTAGAGGATTCATGGAAAGCCATCGTAAGAGCAGCAAAGCAAGTGTAAACCCATGCTCTGGAGCTAACTCTCAACATATATGAGTGCAACCCCTACTTCTCTGTATTACTTATGGACTAGAAAATCTAGAAATAATAAGGTGCAAACATAATAATGTACTCGTGATATTAGCTTACCAACTTTTGGGGAAGAAAAATTTGGTGAACAATAGATGTTCGATAGACATATTTTTTTTCTAACTAGTGTAGATAATTTCCAGTTATAAAAGATTAACACCCTTCTAGTTGGGTTTACTGTGGAAGTTGAAGAATCTTCTTCCTCTATCCTGTAGAGGTCATTCCCGAAGGGCTATGAAGGTATTGAAATTCCTAGTTGTCAAGGCCCTTTTGCATAAAACAACATCCTTGAGAGGCCTACCTTGAACTTTTTTTGGCTAGTAGTGTAAACTTATCATATGAAGATGAATTTTCCTACTCCCAGTAGGATAGGAGAAGCAATTGGCAACTAGTGCATAGTAAGAGAATGTTACACCAGTATCTTGAAGAAAGTGAAATCCCCTACTACAAGCTGGATAATCCCAAATGACCTTGCAAGAGCATCTTAAGAGATAAAAAGAAAAGCTCAGTTCTTGAAGTAACAGTGTTGAATCTACTTTGTAGGAGGCGAACTCTCAAAGGAAAGAAGCAAAAATGTGAATGTGCATTAGGAAGACCATCTCAAAAGAAAAATATTACTTTAAGTAACTCAACCACTACTTTTGAGAGAAAAAGTTTTCCTACCCCTAATAAGTGCAATCATTAAGGTACAATAGAGTTATCTTAAGAAGAACTTGTTCATCTCATCTATTAGATTAAGTCTTATTTCTTTTTAAATGAAGTTTAAGCTTGATTTCTAGTAGCTTACATTACCATTTTTGTTTTTGCATGTAAAGTCTGTCCAAACTTGGGAGATGACAAATGTTACTTTAAACTTCTATGAAGCATTTTGATTCCTTCTAAATACTTGCCTTTATTTACTACAAATTAACTTCTAGCTGGAATAATATATCTATAGTAAGACTTTAATGGGCATATGAAACAACATCTCCATGGGAGATCCAAGGGGCTCTCTCTATGGAGTAAAATAACACTGCTATAAGACCCCAAAGAACACAGAAAAATCAAGAGTGTTATAAAGCTCCAAGGAGGCATGACAAACAAAGATTGCTATAAGAACCTTAAAGGGGTATGTGATAATCAAAGACTCTTATAAGACCTATATTGGGGTGAAGGGGGGGCATAACAATGAAGGCTACTATAAAACGCTCAAGGAGGTTTGCAAGAACCAAGATTGCTATAACATTCCTAAGGGGGTTTGCAAAAATCATGAGTACTATAGGAACATGACGTACCTTTAGTACTCAAAATTTTTATCATCCATTATGATGCTCATTGTTCTTACTCCAATAACATTGTATGATGTATCATTTTATATGAATACTTTACCACCATTATATTTTCTATGGGTGCTAAAATGCTCCTCTCTTGGACACATATGGTAGGAACATCCACTATCCAAAATCCATCTGAAACTTAAAAGATCTTTAATAAAATCAAGAGCAAGTGTTCTATCAGCCTTATTCTCAACAACCAATTGTAACATTTGTTGCTAGACTTAGACTTGCCATTGGACTTAGATTGACCTATATTTCTTCCTTTTAATTTTGGTTTCCTTTTAGTAATCAAACTTTCATCACTCTCACTATCATTATTGCCTAAGACATTTTTCTTTAATTTATTTGAATTCAATGTTGTTTTCACATCCTCCATCAAAGTGGTATCTCTTTCATATAATAAAATAGTCACCAAGTGCTCAAAAGATATAGAAAAAGAAAAAGAAGAATTAATTCTTGATCCTCATCACTTACCTATGCATAACTCTACTGGTGTACTTTCTGTTATGGCTTCTCTTAGTGTGAACTCATCCTTTTCCTCCCCTGGAAGCATCTCTAGCTTTTATCTCTTTCCTTTAATGCTCTTTACAAACCTTGTTGACTTAAAATGGTGTGCACCTTCATCTTGAACAGCCTAATGTCATTCTTCCTATCAAATTTTTCTACATCGTATTTCACTACAAATATCTTGGTCAAATTAGTTATGATACCATTTTGTTTTTACCCAAAATAATCAAATATCACAAATAAGAAATATTTGCAAATAAATTGAATAAAAGAATACAAATTTTAATATGGTTTGATGATGTGTTTGCCTCCACTAATGAGGATATGAGTTTTGTTAAATCATAAATCAATCTATCAAGTATAATCAAGTTTTACAAATCTCATGAGAACACCCAATTCTCTTGAATCTAATTCACTTTCAATGAATCTAGTAAAAAGCTAGTCTAAAAACCATCAAAATAGAGAAAAACAAAAAAGAATTGATTAAAATTGAGTTTGGGCCAACAAATAGCATTGGCTTCAAGTCATGTGCTTAGGAACACGTTCTTTGTGCCTGGGCACACGATATGAAAAACTGACCTAAAGAGGCGGTAGCTGCTGCGTCTAAGCACAACTTTCTTATGCCTTAGTGCAAGTCAGCCCCCACATGCTTGATGTGGTCCCATGCAGTGTCCACTACCTTTACACATGGAGGCTCAACACATCTTGCTCATGTGTGTCGGAGCGCACTCCATCACTATTTTATAGTTGTTTCACCATTTTCAAGCCATCTTGCCATTATTTCTCTGTTTGTTTGTCTCCAAACCTTGAAATTTGAAGGCACATTAACAAATTATTGTTAGATTTTGAAGCTTTCTAATGAATTCAATACAAAACCTAATTATGTAACTGAAAGAATTAACAAAATGTAATATAATTAATCTAAATTTTAAAAAACAAAATGCTAAACTATTGAGTAATTAGAGGAGTTAGTAGCATTACTTTTGCTTATACTAGGTTCATGGATCAGGAATTTGTGCATAACCTAATTATTCTTTTTTTTTTTGAAAATTTTCTTTCATTAAAGATCGAGTTCTTTCTAAATCCAACAATTTTATTTTCAGAACGTACAGGGTTATATGCTCCTATAGCTATCCCCTGGTGCCTACTGGTCATTAGGGGTTGATCCATTTATATACTTTTAATCCCATGAAGTTAAAAAATAGCACACATAATTTTTCAAGCTGAGGATGTGTGTCGATAGAAAAAATAGAAATGGACAAAAATTATAACTAAATAAAATATAATAAATAATTCAACCTTCTAAAAACTAGTACATTATATGAAACATACCAAATCCATAATATCGATTGTTATACCAATGATATGCTAAACCAAAATGAAAAAAGAAAAGAAAAAACTAAAAATAAACACACATTGACACACACTAAATTTAAATAGGCCTATTATTAGTGTTTCAGGATTAAACTGGTAAAAATTAACTTTCCCTTTTTTTCCCTTCTTTCTTTAGCTGATGAAGAATAGGTTCGTCATGTGTTGGAAAGAAATGATAACTTAGTGCACTAGCTTTAAAAGGATCTAAGTCCATTTGGAACTTCTTTTCTGAAGAAGTTGACGGCATCACTTACGGGACCCCAGTAATTGTCAAAGATGTTCCCTCTTTGAAATGTGGAGACAATACAATGTCTAAATAATGGGACTATCATGAAGTGACAAAGAGGGTCAATTACTGTTGGATAGAGATTGTTTTCTATTAGACTTTGAAGTTTACTAAATCAAACATAAAAGATTTTGTACTTTTTATTAGTTGATGATAAAATTAGATTATCCTGTAAGAAAGATGTTTTTAAATATTATATATTTAATTTCGAGCATCATTTTCCATTGAATCATAATTCCCACCAAAATTTTCTTCTATAAAAAGTATATTAAATATTTATATATGATATAACATAATTGCATAAAACTAACATTGTGCTATTTTATTGTTAAACAAGAAGTAGATAAGTAGATCAATATAGTTAGCAAAGATAGGGATGGTGAAAAAATTTGATATTGAATTAATTTTAAATTTAATACAAGTTTCCTAAAAGTAAGGATGGAGAATTTTACCCAAAATGCACAAATAAAGAATATGCAATTATACTAACTAACTATATAAGGTACACAATAGTTATGTAAATGAATGATATGAAAATAAAAATACTATTATTTTTATACATTATTTTATTTATGGACGTGCCATGTTTGTATCATTCATAAATTATATTATTTTAAAATTATCACAAAAATATTATTATGATTTAAATTATAGACATATCAAGTCATTTGTTAAATTAAAAGTGATACTCATATAGATTCTTTTACATAGGTCTTATGTATACTATTATGGGCAAAATTCATTTTCATCCCTAGGGTTTCAACTCAATTGTAAAATCATTTATATTCTTTTAATTAGCTTCAATCTCATCCTTCTAGCCATCTTCCAATAACACTTTCCGATCAAAAATAAAAAAATGACCAAAGACTCCTTTTTAACTATCTTTTACATAATACATAATAAGCAAAACTATTCCCAACATATAAAAAAACCAAAAAAAAAAAAAAATGCTCCATGAGTGCATAGAAGATGCATTTTGAATGGAAGATGTATTTTTTCATAAAGATGCAATTTTAACAAAAGATTTTGCCATCAACATGTTGTTCTTAATTAACAACATACCACAAAGAAGTATAAAAAGTATAATAAGATTCTTCATGTATATATATTGAAAAAGACAAGTATTGCCACACTTTAAGCTTACTAATAAAAAGTTACAAGCCCATATGTATTTATCTCCTTTGCATAACATATTCTTGGACTTAAGTACTCCTGCAGAATGAAATATATTATTTATTGACTTATAATTAAACGAACACACAATTTATTTATCTTAAAGTGAAGAGAACCTATTTTCGAAATTGAGAAGCTATGCTATTGTCTATAGATGAAGCTTGAGAGCTTACATCCTAGAGGTTCAATGAAATTAAAGCATAATAAAGAAATTCAACTACATTAAAAAATTAATAGAAAAACTGAAAATAAATCATGCATGGTGTCTTTGCATATTCTTTACACCTCTTTTGTTGCAAGTCCTCTTATTGTGGCCTATTTCATTGCAAACTTTGTAGATCATGTAATGTTTTATGCACTTTTGGAGGTTAATATGGCTCTCTCCTTCTATTAATTTGCAGCTTGCCTTACTTGAACACTCTACCTTTTTTTTCTTGTGTGCTGGAGTCTTCAAAGGAGGAATATAAGAGTTACCTGGCCATTTAGATTAATTAGAAACAACATTAATCATCCTATTGTAGGTCCTCAGATAGGCCTTTGTAGTCAAGTATGGATCCACATATTACCTAAGATCATATCTCATATATAAGATACAATTCATTGCATGCTTACAAGGCAATCCACAAATTTGCCATTCTCTGCATTGATAAGTCTTCTCCTTAAGACTGACTTTTCTTTTTTCATCGTAAACTTCAAATAAAAATTCAGAAGCAGGCACTGCTAATAGCTTTCACTCTTCTATTTGATTTTTCTCCAATTTTTGTTAACATGTGGTAGTAAATTAGCTTGCCAAGTCAAAGCTTTCTGATACCTAGTAAAAAACCTTTTCACAACCTTTTGTCCTATACCATTCCAATAATGATATCCCAAAAATGAAGTGAAAGATTCTATCATGTTATTTGTAACAAGATCAACTTTGATAGCGTTGTCAAATCTGTGCCTTGATCAAGTACTTGGATGTTCTTTACATATTTCCATCTATCACTTATAACTCTTTTCATTTCACCCATGACATCTTTGAATTCTTGTTCTGTGTAGGCTTTAACAGCAATCCAAAAAAGTTTCCTCAACTTAGGACCTGAAAGTTTAGCTCTAAAATTTGCATATAAGTGCGTAGCATTGTACCTCCGCAGTAAGACCAGAAATACTGAGTTAGTTGCATTCTTCAACCCTTTTCGCCTTTTATTCATGTAAGTAATAACTCTTTCATCTTGCATATAAATATTAAGGCAATCAAAAAAGTATTTCCAACTATCCTCATTCTCCTCTTCATAAACCATCACTGCAATTAGAAAAAGAATAGCATAATCAAAATAAAACAAATTTGAAAATTATACAAAAAAAAAAAATTGAAATAGGCAACTTGAAAATAAAAATATCTAAAATTGGGAAAATTCCCAAAGTTAGCATCCAGAGCCACTAAAGTAAATGATTCACCTTGGTATGGCCTTTCCAAGAAACAGCTATCTGCTCCAATGAAATGTATGCATCCTTTGATATGCCCCTGATATTGTGCTTCAAAACTTATGAAAATTCTTTCGGAATACAATGTGGGTTACTAATAACAAGGCCATCACATTTCAATTTTACAAAACCCCACTGGTTGTTTCCTTAATTGCAACAATATATCTTGGTATGTTTTTATAACTCCTTCATGGTCTCTTGAGATTACTTGCATTTCAATTTTCCTAGCCCTAAACAATTTACTAGAATTAACATGAATTCCATATTATGACCTTAAAGCACACTTAAGCTCTTCCACTAATTTTGATGGAATATTTTTATATTCTTCTTTAAATTTATTCACAATCCATTTAGCTGTTGCTCATCGTCTTTCACATTTCTAACACAAGTATGAACTCCCTTTATATTTTAATTTTTTATGTCACTCCATCAGTATAAGCGGATGCATGCAACCTTCATGAACAACCTGAACTATTATTGCACATAACAGTAACCCTTACTTTACAATTCTTAAATTTTTTTAGTTCAAATCTTTCTTGATTAATTAATGTATATCCAACGAGAATCTCCTTGAAACATTGCACATTATCAAATATCTGCCACTCTTTCGCAATTATAATTTGATTACCATTGTTGTCGTACCTAAATTCAAAGTACTCTCCTTTTATCTTATCACTTAAAATTGCAATTGCAATTGAATTCCTAACTTGCAAATCCTCATCACTATGATAGATTGGTTGATCCTTATCAAAATTGTAATCACTGAAATGTCTTCATCATTATAATTAATCATCATCATTATTTGACTTAGGAACTATACATTCATCAATTATGGTATTTTCCTCAAATTCAGAATCATTCTACTCAATAATTTCTTTAACTTCTACGCTCCCCTATTCATCTGATTCATCATCTATGATTAGTTTTGTTGGGATTGGATTTCATCTTCATGAACTTCTGTAACATATGTATTATCAATTATATTTTGAGAAGTTCCAGCTTCAAGATAATGTGTCATGTTTAAATTCACTCAAACATGTTGCAGTCCTACAGAAAGATATATTGCAATTAAACTTTCTATATCTTCATCACCGTTGATGGTAATCACATCTCCCGTGTCAGGCAACACACCTTCTATAATTACCCTATTCCTTAGCTAGATTATTCTATCCCTTATAACATCCCCACAAGCATCATTTAGCAAGGACAAATACTCATAACCAATACTATCCAAATTTTGCACAAGAATTTTGTCTCCCAAAAAGTTGATCTCCAAACTAAACCACATTTCCTATAGCCAAAAACTATAACAATAAACAAGATATTATAGATAGGTTTGCACGTACTCCACAAACAAATAGTTGCAACTCCATATAGAAATTTATAAACTGAGGTGAGGTTATTAAACACAAAAGAGATTTAATAAGATGCTAGAGGTAACATATATTAAACCATGATCAAAGTGGAAAAAAATAATGTTACTTTTTTCAAATAAAATCAGGCTTTGCAAAGGCACATTCCAACTCATAAAATTAGTAAGTATTTTAAGTTTTTTTTTAAACAAGAGTTGTGTATACTAAACTCTATTAATATACATTTTATCATTTAAAAGTTGATATTTAAGAAATACCAACAACAATAAAATTTTTTAAAAATATCACATACAAAACTCTGTTCAAAAAGTACATAAAATCAAACAAAAATTCCCACAGCAAATACACATGTATACCTTATACTAATTTAATTGATATATAATTCTATTTATATATATTTGTCATACAAAAATCGAAAACAATGTGAAAAAGCCTCGACCCTACTCCCAATCAGTACACCCATAAAGTTACAAAACAAAAAGTAATGTCCCTTGGGACTCTCCATAATCCATCACTTGGTGTTATTCAATCCTCCTACACCACTCTTTCCTCTCTCCGAATGTGGAAAACCCTTTTTTATTCAAATGTGGAGGCCATTTTCTTCTTCAAACATTTTTTTCCCATTCAAAAAAGTGTGTAGAAAACTAACCTTCAAATGAAACTCCAAAAGCTACAATGATGAAGAAATTCCTTCTTTTGCAACTCTAAAACTTGATTTTAAAGTTTGAGTGATTTGGTGTGGAAGGAGAGGATTTTTAGCTCTTGCAAAGTTCTACCCTCAAATCAATATTGCCCCAACTTAGCCTACTATCAATGTGGTGTATGGTTTAGATTATCCCATAAAAATGAATGGCTTGAATTTTGTTTTGTTTTTTATTTATTTAATTATTAAATAGATAATTACTAAAACATCGTTTAATTTTTCCGGATATGATGTCTGAGGATGGCCAAAAGGATGAAATTAAAGTCAATTAAAAGAATAAAGATGATTTTACAATTGAATTGAAATTTTAGAAACAAAAATGAATTTTACCCATACCCATACTATTACATATAGCACGGTTTCATCTACCATAATTGTGCAATTTTGACTAAATTTTGAATTCTTCTAATTTTAAGTTTTGAATTAAATAAAAATTTCTTATTGGTTGTTAATTTACTTTTAGTTTATTTTAATAAGATATTGATATGCATTATATATTAAGTGGAATATTAAAAATTAATTACTATTTTATAACAATTTATATCATATGTAAAATATGTTATTTGATCATACTATTTGAAAATGAAGTAGGGTCCTTTCCAAAAGTTAACAGAATTTGGAGTCCTTTCTCTTTAGAATGCAGTGCAAAGAGTACTCAATTCCCTCATTTTTGCAAATTTTTGTGCCCAATTTCTATTTGGGGCATAGTATTTATAGTATTTTTCCTTGGTGGGTTTTGACCCACTAGGGTTTTGATGCCTTCTTGCTAGGCTTAGTTAACTGGGGGGAAAAATGTAAATTTAGTCCTATAACTTGACTTTATTGGTCAAGTACAACTTTAAATATTTGGGCCTTATAATATATATACTATCCATTAAAATTTGGTAATTTAAGGGCAAATTAGCTTGAATCACATATTCCACCAGCCTAAATTTATATGTTAGGTGATGTAGCACCATGGCACCTTGCCATCAAGCTCTTCCTCCACTACCTGTGTGGCTGTTGACTTGGCATATGTAGTGATACCTTAATAAAAAA
Organism: Jacaranda copaia; assembly: GCA_014898725.1. Taxonomy (NCBI): domain Eukaryota; kingdom Viridiplantae; phylum Streptophyta; class Magnoliopsida; order Lamiales; family Bignoniaceae; genus Jacaranda; species Jacaranda copaia. Next base: position 48,204 of record JACGDI010005499.1, on the reverse strand, counting down.
ATGGCCAAGTCAACTAAAATAAATCACTAAATGCAACATCATAAAATGCAAATTCCCAAACATAAATAAAAAAATAAAAAAAACTAAACAAAGGCCAAAAAAATACATTAAATTGGATGCTAAAAAGTTTAAAAGCTACATATAAAAAAAGTACCAAATATCCCATAAAAAACTTATGCCATCAGTAGAAACTTGGTAACTCAAAAATGTCCCAAGATAGCTAATTTATTGAGACGAAAATGTCCTCGAACCTATTTTTAATATTTTAAAATTTATAAGAGTTATTTGCTATTAGCTTTAATTTTCAGAATGGTAACATATCTAAATTACTTTGATTAAATTTAGTTCAATTTAATTAAAAATAAAACAAATAATTTTTTTTAAAAAAAAAGCTAAATCTAGCCTAAGAATATATTTTAAAAAATTTAAATTTATAAATGATAAACACATCTAAAATAATTTAATTAAATTTTTTATATTAAATAAAAATAAATTAAATTAAAAATTAGAAAGATAAAAATTTAAATATATCATCTTAAAATTATATATTAAAATTTAAAATACTTAATAATATTACAATTATAAGTATGTTTACATTTATTTAATTAATTTATTTACTAATTAAAAAATATATACAGCAATGCCCCACCACCACCCCCATCCCTTTCCTTTTTGCATTCCCTCGCCTCATCCCCTCCCCCTATTTACCCCAACCCCTTTCCATCCACTTCAACCAAAACTAGTCGCTCAGCCCCCTCTCCCACCCTTCCCTGTCCTTACCCTCACCCCCCAAAGCAATTTGGTTGTTGGTCATGGCGGCAATCGCTTCGCCACTAGCCATTTGGCTAGTGCTACAAGGTTGCTTGCGGCGGCGGCCACCTGAACATTGCGATTGTTTGGCCAACAGTCAACCTACTTGTAAAGACAACCTTCTACCCATAGCGGCCGCTTGGCTAGTGCCTAATGGCCATGGCAGTGCTTGGTGATGCGGGTTAGGGTGCAAGCGGGTCTTTATATACATGCATATATATATATATTATATTTATATATATATTTTATGTATTTAATATATATGTATATGTGTATATATAATATAAATATCTTTTAAAATTTATTTATTTTTGTTTTATTTTTTTATTTTGTAGAAATAACCAATAATATATGCCATGTCAATAGCCATGCAAACAAATGTGGGGAGAGATTGACGACAAGGCACCATGTGGCGCCACATCATTGCCACATAGATTTAGGTTGAAAGAAAATGTGATTCGAGTTTAATTTGTTCTCAAATTGCCAAATTTGAATAATTAGTTCACCTATTATAAGTTTTGAATATTTAAAGTCTTGCTTTGCCAGTATGGTCAAGTTATGGGACTAAATTTGCTTATTTTCCCCTAATTGGGTATTCTAGCCTGTTATTTATTTATTCACTTAATCAATTAGTCTTTTTAGTCCTTTTTTACTTTTTTGCACCTGTGGACTTAATTTTTCATTTTGTCAAGCCAACCTATTTTCTATATGAAAAATAATTTTAATTTTTATCTTACTTTAATTTGTTAAAATATGGTTATCAATTAATTATTTTTTATTAATTTCATTACAAGTGAAAGTTTACTTTTACTCAACTTTTATCTAAGTCAAGGCCTAGCAAGCTTCAAAGTCTAATAAGCTTTTAGAAGAACATCTCATCGATTGTTTTACATTTACGTTAGGGACTTAGTGAAATTCTACCAAGTTGAAGAGTACTGAGGTGAGTTTACAAGGTAACTCCACTTATGCTTTATCTTTTTCTTATTCTTTATTTTATTTTATTCTTTCACTAACTTTTGTTTAACTCTTTAGAGTAAATAAAATTTTTTAGAGTCTCATTGAATTGAGTTATGATAGAGAGTAAGTCCCATTCTGAGTTAAAATTTATTATGTGGTTCAAGTTCGCAAAATGGGCAAGGCCATAGTTGGAGTCCTGCTGTCAATTATGTTTCTGGTTGTCTCATGTGCAGCTAATGCAACTGTCATTAGCTAGGTGCCTACAAGGCACCTGTTTTAGGCAGTTGGTGCATGGGCAGGAGCTGCTTTAGGTGATTGCCGTTCATTCAAACTCCTTGAGTTCATAGGTGTGGTGCTCCAAAGGACTCAAAGCCACTATACCACGACACTAAACTTTTTTTAGGAGATTTTTCTTTCAAGAGTTAATATCAAGCACAAATTAACAAAACATGACAAACCAAATCAACAAGAAACAATTTATATATTTATATTCTTTGTACACTAGTTTAAATTTATCTTCAGTTATCAATGAAAATACATATATTGATACCTAAAGTATAACATTAATGCCGCCATGGTTATAAGTTTTTTTATGTACATGCATAAGCCTGTTAGTCTGGGTATATCTGGATTCAAATGAAATGTAATATCTTCTTATTCTAACCCCAAGTTCCTCTTTCTGATTCCACCATTCTAGCTTCATCCATGTAAAAATAAGTATGAGGGTGAGTCCAAATGACTTAGTGAGAAAAATTGAAGGGAGTTACCTGTATAGAGCTTATTTTTTAGTGGAAGATAATAAAGTGGGACATACATAATGAGTAGGATAAAAATATGTTAGGATGACTCATTTTGTATGACAAGATTTTATAAAATATTTTACAAGTCATATGCATATACACTTAAAATATAATAACATTTCTCATAAATCATGATGTGATTTGATTAAATTACTCATGAAAACCTTACCGAATTTGAGAAATCATAATCATATCAAAGCTTTCATATAACTCCATCATTGTCCCATACCATCAAGAAGAACTCATAAATCTTAATGCCTTTTTATGTTTAGATTCAAGTGTACAAGATTCTAGAGGTGGCATCCGCCGTACACTCCTTGTCAACACATGTGGCACTTAGATCCTTACATTTCATTTCATGAAGAATAAAATAGGTCATTTGAGCTACATATTTCAATTGAAAGATGTCTAGTATTGAAACCAAGAGGTGCCAATGATGACATCATCAAGAGGTGGCCATCACTGTATATCCCCTTTCAACGAGAATGGCACTTTGCTCTACTTGGTACGTACTTTACAGTGTTGACCAAATAAGATGTTCTAAATGGTAAAGAATGAAACAAGTACCATAGAAAATGTCATCCTTGGGATTCTAGAGGCGGCCTCCACTGCACACCCCCTATTGACAAGTGTCGCACCTAACTCCCTATTCGGTGAGTAAGATGAGAAAACTTATAAAACTTAGAAAACATGAAAGGTTATATATATTTTGAGTAAGAGGACTCTTTTGTATAAAGATATTATTTTTTCTCTTTTTAACAAAACCTTTGAGTTGTCATTTTGAGAATATCTTGCAGATAGGGTTCTTGCTTATTTGAGTGACATAGTTATGATTAGAAAGAATCAAACAAAATAAATATTAACAATGATGTGATCTCTTGAGTGAAAGAAAAACGGAAGAAGCGTTACCAAGATTTAGAATTTCAATCGAGTTTATATTTACCAAGAAATTCCATAATTATCATTAATCAAAAGGGGTGAGATGGATAAGAATACAAGGAGAAAGATTTTTGTAATGAGTAGAGATCCTTACGATTATGGGTGTCAAAATTAGATAATCTTACCATAACAATAAGCAAGGCATTACAAAAAATGCAAAGAGAATATATGATTTCAAGAAATAATCATAAGGTAACAAAATAGGGTAAACAAGGGAATGAAAACCTCATTGTATCAATAATCGGGGTGTTCAAGGAAACATAAGATAGGTACATAGTTTATAGAGAGAATTATTAGGTAACATAATGAAAATTTAAGACAGAACATAAGATCTCACTATATCAATAATCAAGGTGTTCAGGGAAATGTGAAGAGAATGTATGATTTCAAGAAATAATAATCATAATAAACAAGCAAATGAAGACCTCACCCATTCTTTCAGTTGGGATTGTCCAATAGACTTGTAAGCTCAATCACCTAAATTCAAGATTCAATCATTATTAATTGTTCTTTCGGTAAAAAGTGTATTATGAAGAATTAATTCAATTTAGAATACCATGTATCAATTTAAATTTTTGGTTTATTTGATATTGTTATTTCAAATGCTCAAAATTATAGAAATTACTATCTAACAACCCAAGTTATTAGTTTCATTAAAACTTTGAGCATTTATAAATACATATAAAAATAACCATTTCTATTTATTCTATTGATTAATTTTCAAATGAATCAAATGTGTTCTAATCTTTCTAATTTCTAGCATACTTAGCTTATCATATTATTCCAAGAACTATATTTAACAACACTATCAAATTAATTGTATCTAAATCATGTTTTCTATTTTTCACCAAATTCAATCAAATTCAAATCTCAAATATTCAAAATAATCCTATAATTTGACCATTTGTAATCCATCCTCATATAACAAAAAACTATCAAGCCATTATCTTCACAAAATATTCACAAATTTTTGGCATAACATTGATCATTTCTAGAACCTGCATTTCTACTTAAACAACCACATAGTTTTCATTAAAATTGAATTTTAACTAAATTTGAGATAATTTAATGGTGGTCTTTACCTCAAATTTTATTACAAATCAATGAATTTTCTAATGGTGGTTTCAATCTTCGTATATACCCATTCAAACTTGAGTTTTGATTCTTGGCACATCTCGATGGTAGGCTGCAATCTTTCCACTTATCTGGCTAAAATCCTACCTCAATTCTAGTGATTCTTATCTCTAACTCTATCTAAACTAATAGAGCTTTCATCTATAGTTCCTTTTCATAATTTGGATGAGTGATGCTCTAGTTATAGGCAAAACAAAATCACCTTTGTTTGGCGAGCTTCTACCTTCGTGTGGTAGGTGCTAATTCTAGTAGCAATTTAGGTGTAATTCCAATAGAGTTTCTAAAATGTTATTCTATCGTAGTAATCTACACACAAAGGGCTTTCTAAAGGTATATTTTCATGTATGATTAGGTAGCTGAAATAGTGATTTCTAATTTTTTAAAATTTAAGTTTAGACAAGATTTCTACTTGTTTATAGGTTTTCTCTTTACCTTGATTGAATTTTAAGAGCTTGAGACTACAATTTCTGAGGGGATATTTCAAGTGTTTTGATCTTTGGTGAGTTAGGAAGAATTTGGCTATGATATCTTAATGGTTGAGGATGAGGAATTGGGGTTGGAAGCCTAAGTTTGGTAGCCTGTAGAGGAGGAAGACTTAGTTATGTGGAATCAATAGTGAGGTTTGGCCTCTATTTATAGAAGGTGGAAAATTTTTCTATTTGCTTAGAGGACCTTGATCTTTTTATCTTATTTTGAATTGACCTTTGATTTATTTATCTTATTTTGAATTGACCCTAAGAAAATAAAGAAAACTCCTTGATCTTTATATTATTGTATATTCAACACTTCTAACTATGTATTTATAACTTAAGGGGTATGTTATGTTTTATTCTCTAGGTATACCTGTATATGGCTAAATTTCATGGTATATATGTATTTAGTGATTTATTAAAGTCGAATTTTGATTAACCCCTATCTTAAATGATATTAACTCTAACAAAATGATAATTTTATAATATAGTCTATTTCCTATCCATAGAATTTTAAACCTCGATTTCATTTAGTTATTAAATAGATTTAATAATTTAATTTTTAAGAGAAAGTCACTTACGAGAAAATATGAGATGTTACAATGGGGTCGGCCCATTCATTATGTCGCTGTATTTTTCAAGTTCGCAAGCTCTCTCTTAGGTTCATTATTTGATCCAACGTTAGTTCATAAAATTAAGTTTTCAAAGTCAAAGAATCATTATCTAGTTCATGAGTTATTCTTTATGTCAGAGTCAAGTTCTGAGTCCAAAGCAGAGGGTTTTTCTAATGAGAAGTTGGAAGATGCTTTTGTCATAAAAATAGTTTCATCAAATTCCATTATGTCTGAGGAGTTAAAAATTTTAAGATGTTAGTTTTATGTCACTAATGAGTTTAAGTTTTTCCTTCCTTGATTTAATGATAATATGTTGCTACCTCCTAAAAGGTAGCTTACCTTGTTCAACGGTTATTTCAATAGTGGGTTCTCTATTCCATCAGATCCTTTGTTGTTAGACATAGTGAAGAGTTATAGGTGTCTAGGTCAGTTTTTCCCTAATTCGTTTGTATATTTTAGGGGTTCCGACAATGTTAGCTAATTTGACTTTTTGAGTTTCTTGAGACAATTCTCCTTCTTTATTTGTAGGCTATTAAGCAGTATGTTTTTTTCGTGAAGGCCTTAAAAGAAGACATATTTCTTTGTGCATAAAAAGGGCTTGCGTGTTTCTTATAAGTAGAGTAGTTCTCCATCCTTAGTTTATTTGAGTAAGGTTTAACATGACCTATGCCAGAGCTTTGAAAAGGCGAGGTTGTTTGAGTTCCCCTTTAATGTGATGTACAATCTCCAATAGGTACTTAATTTATTTTCTTTCTATTAATTTCTTGTGTATGAGCTTTTGTTGTTGTATATTTGCATTCTTCTTAGCACTTATGCTTATTTTGCTTTCTTTGCCTTTCAACAAGAAAGAAAGTTGATTTAGCAAGGATTCGCACTAGAATAGCAGAAAAAAGTTCTCATGAGAGGTGTATGGCAAAGCAGAGCCATTAGGAAGCATTGTCGGCTAGGTGGTGTCCAAGACATCCTCATTCGTGGTTGGGTGAGGCATATGTTTAGCTACCTTTGGTGGCATAATCGAGGAGCTTGAGGTGGTGATTTTTAAATTGGCTAGGAAACGTGCGTAGATTAATCATCGGAGGCACTTGTCTGCAATCATCTTGTCCATTCCATGTCAGCAAAGGCAAGGGACTTTTTCATTATGCCTTACACTAGAGTTGAGGTGTTGACTCACATTGCCATGTTGATGAGACTTCCTCCAACATTGACAACTTCCAAGGTGGAGCGAGTGAATATGATTAGGGAAAGTTAGTGGTGTACTCTTCTTGGCAATTAATTGTGCCCGTCACTGGGGACTTTGCTTAGATAAGTATTTGTTTCAACACTTTGTTCCATATGCATGCTCTTTTCATAATTATGTCTAACTCTTTGATCATTATGCCTTATGCCTTATGTGTTTTTAAATGTAGGCCTAAAACTTGATCGTGTAGGTATCTCACTAAGCTAAGGAGGCAGAGATGATGATCACATGACTTAAAGAAAAGGCTACTGGATTTGCTCATAAGCATTCACAAAAAAAAAAGGAGCAGAGAAGTAATTGAAGAAGCATGAGTAGTTAGCACATTACATAAAGGAAATGAAGACTGGAAGGAAGTTCCTAAAGTCTTCTGCTAGGAAGGTACTCATCACACTACATAAGAGGATATAATTGAAGAATTCTAGGGTTCAAACAAATTTTTGACATAGTTGAGGCAGAGGTAATAGTGATCTATGAGCAAACTATTCAAGAACATCACTATATACTAAGCTAAACTAGACAAGATCTAGTTGAGATTTTGTTGATTCTTAACCCTAATATCTCAGTTAATCTTTTTACTAAGAGTCTGATGGATCTCCAAAGATTGGCGTGGATACCATGATGAAGGATCTTATTGACACAACTCTACCGGAATAGATATATATATATTCAGACCAGTAGTATTAGATAGATATTTCTTTTTCTTTTGTTTAGGGAAACTTAGCATTTTTCTTCTGCAGAAGAAGTTGTTTAGCTCATATTCAGTTTTAATTTTCTTTCCTGAGGCTAAATGTTTGATGAAAGTTATTTTGCTCTCTATGATATTATAAATGTTTATTTCCATTTTCTCATAAGGAGGTTTTTCTTTCATTCATTTATATTCATACACTTAGTCAAAATGTTGATTCTTCATATGTTGTTGTGTAATTAATGCAAAGTGATGGTAAGTGAACAGGGCATCAAATCTTTTCTTATCATCTTCATTTCATCATAGTTAGAAAAAAAAGAGCATGAGTGCAAATGCCAGCCTCATTGAAAAAGTCTTATAAAAATACTTAATTATTTGAATAAATTCATTTATTTGCCTCACTGGTGAGGTCTTAACATAAGCATCAAATAGTATGCCGATGTTTTGTCATGAGCCATATTTGGGAGGTATTGATGCTGACATTAACTACTTCAATGATGTTTAAATGCAAAACTCATTTAGAAGGTCTTATTGCAAATATCAAGCATCGTAATAACATTCAGATGCAAGAATGCAAGCCTTATTTAGGAGGATTTATCACTGATGTTGATTGTTGCAATATTGTCTGATAGTTGATTTTGATAGTGCAGTCACATCTCTCTTAGGGGCCTTATAGTGACCTTTGTACAATGACCACACACCCTTAAAGGAGCTGTATAGTGGGTTTACATCTAACTCAATCATAGGCGTAATTTGATTTAAGGTGTTAGCTTGTTGCCATTTACTTCTAGGAAAGAAGTATAATGGGTTTACACATAGCAACCATGTATTGCTAATGGAGCTGAATAGTAGGCTTATGCTACCATACACTTCCAAAGGAGATTTTTAGTGGATTTATGCAAAAAAATAAAACAAACAAGTTTGCTTTAGGGAGCTTTATTGTGCAAGGCATCATTTCAAACAATTCATAATTCCGGATATTGATGAAAAAAGTAAAATTCATTTAACTTATTAGAAATAGACAGAAAATTCCATTCCCATATGGGCTAGCTTTATTCAACTTTAATGAAAATAACACCTAATTAGAACAAATTAGTACTTCAAAACTGGAAAGAAAATCCTAAACACTAATCATAAATTATCTTAAAGATATGAGAAAGCAAAATGGCATTGATGGCAGTAGTTCAACAATTCTGTGGGATGGCTCTTAGCATAAGTATTACTATGATATCAGCATCATGGACCATGGCTTTGACCTTATTTTTTTGTTTGTTGTCTTACAACTCTTTTACTTATCTAATTTAGGGGCAAGAGTCTTAAATGTTCTTCAAGGTGCTGGCATAACACTCCCTGGTAGTGTGTTAGTCACCAACTACTTCTCTTATTCCATTCAGCATGGTGAATTTCAACTTCATGTGATACGTCGACACTACTACTCAGAATAGATTCAAGGTAGGTATGTTTAGAATAATGTTATAAGCTGATGGGGTCTTAACCACCAAGAATCTCTCTATTTTCATGACTTACTAAAGATAAGTACCCAAGGAGAGAAATAAATAAACTTTTTCCAATCCTTCTACAGCATCTCCAATAACCTACTAAAAGAGTGTTGATCTTCTATAGTTGTGCATTGTCTCTCTAAGTTGGAGAAATGCATTTGGGAAAAAGATGTCAACCAAGTTACCATTATCCATTAGCATTTTATTTGCCCAAACGTTGGCAAGAGATGTAGAGATCACCAACACATTATTATGTTTTCTTGTTTGAGCTCATTGTCTTTTTTTCCAAAGGTGATGCTAGGTTTTGGGGGCACACTTGAAAGATTCCTAGTATTTGATCAACTAAACAAGCTTACATGTGCCTTATTGTTCAAAATGATGCTGTCCTTGCATTTGTGGAGTCCTCTCTGGCTGGTCCTCTTAACATCTCCTAGATGACACTAGCCATAGGCAAGTTCTTTGGGTCACATTAGTGTTGCTATTCTTTGAGCTCTAGATTATTATCAAGTTATCATTGGCAGTCTTTGCTTCCTCTAGCTCTTGGATCTTTTCTAGGATTATTCAACCTATACGCTACATAGTCCTTAAAGTTTCTTCTTTAGATTAGCCTCTCAATCTCATCTTTCAAGTGTTTGCATTCTTGCAGTGGCATGTCTGCAACCATGGTGAAAGTAACAGACTTATCCAATTTCTACTTCTTCAGGACATCCACCATCTTTTGAGAATGTTGTTAGAGAAGTCTCCACTATAATGTTATAGTTAAGATCTCCATTCTAAAAGCTATAAGTGAAGTGTAAGCGGTGAGTGTTCAGAGAAAATTGTGACTATATCTTCTTGTCATTGCTGTTACTCTTTTCATCACATGCTTTATATTTGTCGGTATCTTGACAAGTCACAAATTCCTTGATCTTGATGTGTTTCTTTGTGTGCATAGGGAGTTTCTCTGGAGTAGTAAGGGTTTTTTTAGTTATAGATCCTTGAATTTCTTGTATTTCAAGTTCTACTGGATTATGTTAGGTAAGAGCTCTTTTCTGATATGAAGGATCTCACGTACCGCCTGAACAAAGTGGTTGAGATAGTTTCTTAGAGATTTTCTATCTTTTTGCTTGATGGTGAATAAGTATGCCACTGTCTTTGGATAACTATAGTTGATGGAGAAGTTTTAGAAGAAGTGTTTCACTAGTTACTCTTATTCTATAATAGATCTAGTTGGCCCCTGATTGAACTATGTTAAGGCATGCTTTGTGATTATGGTGTGGCACACCTTGTAGTATGTGGCTTTACTCTGGTCATAAATCTTTCTTCTCATAAGGACATCATTCAAGTGTTCTTGCAAATCTATTGTGCTATCAAATTCATGTAAATTAGCTATCTTCATTCTAGAGAGAAGTACCTCTACCAAGATAGGTAGAAGGGATTGCATCTCAAAAGAGCAACAAGTAAAGGAACGTATTGCGTTCCTACTTCTCCTAAGGGTTGTGATACTAATTAATGAATTTGAACTCTAGTAGCAATAGGCAATCATCGAGAGGAGCCTGTTTGGAGAGACAAGTATATGTACACTTATTGAGATAAAAGGAAAAGAGCAGTACTTTGCTCTGAGTTTATTCTCTGTTTTGTCTCTTCAAGGATGATAAAGCCCCTCAGCTCTGGCAAGAGGATTATTGTTGCTTAGCATATTGAATGATTGCTTTAGCTATAGTTGGAGAAGTAGCATTCTTCAACAAGGTCTTCAATGCTTCTTGAGTCATCTACAGAATTAGGCCTTTGAAAGATGGTGCCTATTGTGCAGATATCTCCTTTAGTATTGGTTACATTGCTTGGGTGGGTTCTGGTCTTGGATACGACTGTATTTTGGGTTGGTGGTTTTCCATGTTCTTCGATCCTGGCACCACTTGGTTGTTAGAATCTCAAGCTTTGATCTTGTTTGTATTCTCAACCTTACTTTTTCTCTATTTAGAGTTCCCATATAAGGCGCTAAGATGCTGTTGCTTGAAAATGCATATTGCGTCTTTATCGATAATTAGTAGAATCTAGGTTTCTTTTTCTCTAGGACATGGTCTAGAGAATTCTCGGTGCTAGAATTTTTGCAAATGATTTTTCATGTCCAGTTTCTCTTTGAGGCTTAGTATTTATATTCTTTTTTCTTAGTGGGCTTTAGTCTGCTAGGGTTTTGATGCCCTTCTTGTTAGACGTAGTCAATTGAGCTCTCTGACGTTTCAATTTATTTATTCACTTAACTAATTGTGCTTTTTCTATCAATTTTACATTTTTACCCTTGTGGGCTTAATTTTTCGTATCATTTGATAATCCAAAAATGATAAAGCAAATCCATAAACAAAAGTAAGTGAATATTACCATGTTGACAAATAATTAGTATTTAAAAGTTCTCAAGTGTTGTAAATATTGTTCATAGGATAACCTTTGTATTCTTAACGAGATCATTATAAATGATATGGGATAATCTTATAGGCCCAACATCAAACGGGACAGCCCACAAGGCCCAAAGGTAGAATTTGTTTCGTCGATCGGTATTGACCTCACTTGAGATTATCTACAGTCAACCCGTATCGACTTGAAGACCACTCCAACAGTTTGAGCATTTGAATCTGGTCGATATTAATTGACCTCCGGCATTCATTTAGATCCTTGTCAGGAATATTGATCTGACAGGTCGAGCCCACTCCAATGACACATGGCAGCCGGTGCAACCGCTGCCAACAACTTTGACAACTCTGACAACCCTGCCA
>JACGDI010005499.1:0-34853 GCA_014898725.1 Jacaranda copaia | reverse complement strand
ACATCGGTGGTGAGGTCAAATACTATTTCAATTCGATCAGCGCCTGGTCACACTGCTTCATCCATCAAAAACTAGTTTTTCCCCTTATCCTCTCTCTTAGGGCTAATCGACCTTCTCTATGAGGAGTTCGGTCAATTTTGTCCCTTTTAGACTGGGCTTCCACGGCTATGTATTTCTTGAGGTGACCTTGCTTTATCAACCTCTCAATCTCATCCTAGAGATTAAAGCACTCATCAGTGTCATGCCCCTTCTGTTTGTAGAAGTGGCAGTATTTTTTTGATTTTTTCATGGCTTCAGTCTCCATCAACTTTCTGGGCCTTTGGAGGAGGTTATCATACTGGATAGCGTCTAAGACCTCTTTCCTCAGAGTGTTCAATGGTGTATAGTTGTGGAAGCATTTGATCGAAGATCGGCCTCGCTCTGTGTGTTTCTGGTAGTCTCTCTTCTTCTTTTTCTTCTCGACCTCGGAGGATCCAAACTTGAGCTTGTTTATCTCCTTCTGGGTCATGTATCTTTCTGCTAGGTCGAGTAGCTCCTCCATCAACTCAGGCCTTTCCCACACTAGAGCATTGGCCCACTCTTTATGTTTGAGCCCTAAGAACAGCACATCAATCAAGAATTCAATCCTGGGGTTATCAATCTTTAGGTCCTCCGTATTAAATCTGGTGAAGAAGTCTTGAAGGGATTCCCCCTCATTCTACTTGACAGTATGGAGGTGGGTATGGGGGAGCTTGGCCTTTTTTCTGCTGGCAAACTGGTGCAAGAATTTATCGCACAATTGGTCACAGGAGTAGATCATTGATAGTTCCAGTTTCACGAACCAGTCTAGTGCTATGCCTTGGAAGGTGGTCACTAGCATTTTAGCATGAATAAATTCATTGTGACCATGCAACTGCATCATGTGCTCAAACTGTATGAGAAGCTCGTTGGGGTCGGTGGAGCCATCATGCTTCGGGAGGCCGGTGGGGACTTTGGTGTCCAAGGTGATGTGATCATCAATGATCTCTTGCACAAATGGGGATCCTCTCTCCCGATGACACCTTTAAGGAGCATCCAGGTTTGGAACCCTGTCAGTATTTTTCCTTGAGATCTCATCGAGATGTCTATTCAACTGCTAGACCTAATGGAATACTTTCTCCTACTCATCCTGATCTACTTGGGTGGCGTTTCCATCAAAACCCGACCTAAGACGCTCGACCCTCTCGCACTGCGGGACATGACTGGGCCGATGTGTCAAATATGTAAATTCTCCTCAATCTTCATGATAGTCAAGCTTTGAGCATTCAATCCTATCACGCTGCATGGCTCGATTAGGTCTGGCATGATCCTTTGAGTCCGCCACCTCCTTGCATGGTTCTGGATGCCTCCTCTCTATCGACGGGCATTTGGGACTGATTTCACACCAGGCGAGTGGCTACCTAGCCTCATGGCTAAAGGGGCTATTCTCCGGTGGTGGCGGCTACGGTGCTGCACTGGCGGCGGGTACAGGCACTGAGGTGTGCCTGTTCAGAACAACAAATAACTGAGCTAATATCTGAACGGAGATCTATTCACTAATCAATTGCATCAACTGAGGCATAGTGAGCGTCACCAATTGTTCCTGGGGGGGCACTGGTGCCTGGAGTGGTCGTGTCTTGTAGGGGTTAGGGAGAGGTGGAGAAATGGACCTCTGGTTCTTCTCTCCTCCAGATGTTACTCTGCGTGTGTTCATCATTTATTCACTGCAATATCAAAGTTTCCTACAAACTATACCAAATGATGCTGCAGAAAGTTGTGTGTAGAGGAAATGAGGGTTGAATGTAGTTTTAGGCTTAAGATCTACAATCACAACACACGTTAAGCTAGCCGAGGTGCCTCCGGCTAAGGCACTCGACCCTTAAGTTAGTTCTGGTCGAGAGGAAAATCGAGCAGAATACAGAGAATGTTAGTGTATAGCGTAAGTGGCATTACCTTGAGCGTGGTTGGGTTTGGAGTATTTATGGCTTTCTGTGGGCATGATTTTACCCAAATATCCCTGTTAGGTGTACTAGCTTTTTTCAATGCCAAGGGGGTTGAAAGTCATTCTATGTCCAGATCTCGGTACTGTGCTAAGTGGCTAAATCTCTTGCTTTCTAGGGTAAACCATTCCAGTAGAGGCACATTTCTGCCAAAGTTGTTGGCAAGGTTGTCAGAGTTGTTAGAGTTGTTGGCAGCGATTACACCGGCTGCCACATGTCATTGGAGTAGGCTCGACCTGTCAGATCAATATTCCCAATGGGGATCCGAATGAACGCTGGAGGTCGAATAATGTCAACTAGATTTAAATGCTCAAACTATTGGAGTGGTTTTCAGGTCGATACGGGTTGACCGTAGATACTCCCAAGTGAGATCAATACCGATCGACCAAACAAATTCTACCTTTGGGTCTTGTGGACCGTCTCATTTGATGTTGGGCCTGTTAGACCTATTGGGTTATCTCATATCAATAAAAGATCTTTATATCTAGATAATATGGTTTGCTTGTATATCATATTAGTATATATATATATATATTCACATATATAATTTAAAAATATATTGAATAAAAATATCTTGCTTCATTATTTATTACATTTTCTTATTAATTCTTTTTAGGTTTTATCAATTTTAAGAATTTATGTGCAATCTATAAATTTAAATTAGCAACTATTTTTAAGAAACAAACAAGAATAAGGGGAATATATTTGTAATGAAACTTTACAAAAAATTAGAGTTATATTATTCCTAATTTTATATAATAAAATTTATTTTAGCATATTTATTTTTTAATTTCAATATTAATTTATTTGCACAAAAATTTGTAAACATTCATGATTCAAACATGCAAAATAAATAAATAAATAAATAAGAAGCTAGTGTTTTTCTTAAATAAGAAAATGCAATTTATGTCAACTATGATGGAAAAGGCCAAAAAAATATAGGGATAGATGAAACCTAGATAGAGACAAAAATAGTTCACACAAAACAGTGGACTAAAAATAACCATATATTTTAATATTTTCTCATTCCTTTTAATATTCATAAGTGAAAATTATAAGTCTTTTAGTTTTTAAAATCAATATCTTAATAAATCAAAGTTAGTCATACCATAAATTGAGAATTTAATCATTTTTCATCTTATTTTTGCTTTTATATTAGGTAGTCCAAATCATAAAGACTTGTGAAAAGCAAAGAAATAGAGACATCTAATCACACACACACACACACACACACACACACACACATATATATATATATATATAAATTAATCTTTTTTCTATTTAATGTTTATTTTTTAAAATAATTTAACGTAATTTTCACTTTTTGCTTGAACTGGTTTTCTATTGTGCAGTAGATTTTAATGTTTTTAATATTGTTCATCATTTTTCCTATTTTTAGGCATTATATTTTCATTGTTTTGTTTGAGTTGTTTTACATTTATTGAGTTGTTCTTTAATCTGGACAATATAAGTATTTTTATATTTTTATATTGTGTTGTTATAGATGTTGTGATGTTGTGGCAAATATTAATTTCCATTATCTTTTATATTAATACATTGTGATCCCGTGGATATTCTTTTGATTTTAGATTATGTATCTTAGTGAAAAATATATCGTAAATTAAATTTATTTTTACATAAAATTAGAATAATATCTATAAGTTATACGTTCAATTATAATTAGTTTAGTTTGTATATATTACGGGAACACATACTAATATTATTATATAACACTACATTAAGCCTTAAAATTGTGGTTGATTTAGATTGTACGTAATAACAAAATATTATAAAAAATTATAGGAATTGAGCTATTTTAAGAATTTCATCAAAAAGATTCTACAATTTTGTTTAGTTGATCAATCTCCTTTAATTAACTGCTATAAAAAGAAGGGTTTTCTTTCCTTTTCTTTTTAAGTAAAGTAAGCATATTATAAGAAAATAGTTTTCAATATATCTCATTTTCATCAATATTTCCTCAGGGAGGTGTTTTATCTGAAAATTAAGATTTACAAATTTGGCGGATGTTTGAAGCATGCCAATGAATATGTGTGCATACGCAGTAGTAATAAAAAGTGTATTTTGAAAATTGAGTTTCCTTAAATCTAGAATTCTTCAAAATATTGAGTAATGCGCAACAAACTGATACCTCTGAGGTCATTTACCTAAATGATTGTAATACTTTCAAACAAATTAAAAAAGTGCAGAGAGAGAGTTACCTTATATTGAAAAATAATTGAAAGAAAACAATAACACTGTGTTTGGTTTGAGAATTTTGATCAAAAAGGAATATATTAGGGAAAAGAAAACAAAAATAAAGAAATATTAAATTTTAAATTTATTTGATTGTTAAAAAAAATAATGAAAAAAAGGACTGAGGAAATGGGGAGTGAAGAAAATGTAAGAGAATAAGAGATAGTATTTCAATATGAGGAAAATTCATTTTCTCACTATTTACTGAGAAAAATTCACTATATTTTTCTTCAAGTTTTCCTCTCTTTAATATTTTTCTTACCAATCAAACAACTAAAAATATTTTTCTTAATATTTTCTTTTCTTTTCTTTTCCTCACTAAAATCCATGAACCAAACATAGTGTAAATGTGAAATAAAGATGGTCGAGGTGCAAGAAAACTTAATGGCAAGAAAAAGAATTGTTGAATTGGGTGATTGTATTTAATAGTTGAATTGTTATTGAATTAGTCTTTCTACGAAAGGTTGCTCTAAATAGTACAAATAATGGCACAAACAAATCCAATTTTCCCCTCAGAGGCCTCTTTAGTGAAGACGTGGCTTATCTCTTCTAAGATCTTCGAGGATCTTCCCTTCGATCTCAAATTGATGTTATGAAAATTTTAGTGTAGCTTTTTTTTTTTTTAGTTTATTTTTTGAAAATATTGGTATAGCATGGACGCTTAACTTAATTGTGCAATGGACCTAGTTTCTGTTCATCATGTGTAGACGTTTGAGGTCGATTGGCCCCACAATCATTCACGTTTGTGGGGCTGTTAACTGGTTGGATTTTAATTGAACCAATCATATTTGAATTCAAAATTTAATTATAAAAATTCATATTTGAATCCAATCCGATATCCTATAGGATATTTGTTAATTAATATCATATTCGAATCCGATTAATATCCGATAAAAAATCTGACTCAATTTCACATTTTTTTCTTTTTCCTTCTTTTTTATTTTTTTCCTTTTGAATTGTATAAAAGTATTGTATTTATAAAGTAAATTTACATCATATTTGAATTTTTAATAGTTTTTTATCATATATTAGTCTAAAAGTTAAATATTTGAATATTAAATTCTTATATAACATTATATTAATACATAGGTAAATTATTATATATTAGTATATTTGACACTTTTTTTCAATATGCCACTTATTTTTAAATTAAAGTTCAATATTGATATGGGATGCAACAGGCCCAGCCCAACAGCTACAACCCAAGAGTGCAAATCGTCAATTCTGATCAACCTTATGCTCATCTTATCATCTACGCAATAAATAAGATTGGTGACACTCAACTAGACAACAAATCGAGCATGAGGGCTTGATCTTCTCTAATGAGAGGACTCGCATCGTAACCACCAGCTGCCACCTACACCCAAAGCTAGCTTTGTGGTCTATCCCTATGTCGACCAGGGAGGTCAACTCGATGCCAAATCCTTTCTTTGTCATATTAAATGCCTTGACAAGCAGCGTGTCCTTTCATTAATGGCGCATGTCACCCTAGTACCACCCCTATTGTTGCTTTTGACAGGAGACGCGCCACCAATATACTATTATGCCCTTGAAAACTAGAGTTGGAGCCACTTGGAATAGTATAGGAATGGGAGATGAACCTAAGGCTCCTCATACAAGAACAAGAGTTCTCTACACTTAATAGGAGTATCTTGGACATATCATTTACCTGGCGAAGGCTCTAAGTACCCCACACCAACCACTTTTAAGGTAAGCTATTCTTCACTAAAAACCTCACTCTGCTGCTTATTTTATCTAGTCATCTCTACAACTAACTTGAGTGTTGGAGTGTCATAATCGAGGACAACTCAGCTAGTTTGACGTTTGCTCATAATCGCAGATCTCAACTCATGTTTCTTTGGAGCTAGATCATTTGATTAGGCAGGTCAATTCATCCTAAATACCAGTCCAATTCAATAAAATACAATTTTCACTCCCATCAAAATATCAATAGTATAATATAGATATTAGGCCAACATTATATAAAGATTTTAATTTAAAATCTTTATTAATATTATATATAAGATTATTAATTTTAAAAAAATTATTAAATTTTCATTTGGATCTTTAATGGATCGAATTGTTTAAAATTTTATATCTGGTCCACTTATTTCAGATTACGAATATTTATTATATGATATAATTCATCAAATATTTTAATCGATTGAAAATTTTAAAATTCAAATTAAAGTTTAATCCAGCGATATGTGTACGAATTCTTATAAACTTAGGGGTCATGGCCTTCACTTCTCTGGGCCCGGACTGCAATTAGTTATGGTACAAACAGGAGGCAATTTATATGCATGCAGAAACAGATTTGAACATGAAAAAAATGAATTCAGGAATTAATTGCAGATGGGAAAAGAATAGTATTACTGTAACATTTCTTACGTTCGATATTTATATTTTTAAGAAATAAAGAAATAATTAAATAAATTTTTTTTGATTCATTCTGTTCATACATTTAGTAAGTAGTGATCTATCATAGAAACGGAAAGAACTGAAATAAATGACTAAAATATTCTGCTTCTAAGAATCATTATTATTTTAATTATTGATGTAAATATAGTATATATATATATATATATTTAGATGTTTTTATTAATACGGTTCTAATAAATATTTATTATAATTACAATTATTATCATAAACACAATATATATTTTGCAGAAAATTTATATTAGATACTTATAATATGTAACAGGCATTAACATTTATGAATATGATAGTATACAGTACATATTAGTGATATATCTCGTTGCTTGGACCGTGTCATGTATAAGTACTAACAAAACTTATTAAATTAGAGATTGTTGGAATTTGACTTATTATTTGGAGACTGGTTTTGGCTAAAATTCTTAGTTTTCAAATGATTTGATCTCATCTATTTTTATAATTATAGAATAAGAATTTTCTTATATTAGATTTTCTAATTTAGTTGGAGTAGTTAAGTAACTTACTCTTATAAACATTGGTGTTTATTGATTGCTTGGAATGCACATATGTAGGTCTATTAATGGATAATGTTATCCTATCTAGGCTCATGAAAATATAATAATATCTATATTGTAATACCCTAAAATTTTATTTTATATTTAATTAATTATTTTATCTTATATTTAATTTTTCTTATTTGTTATATCAGTTAGAAGAAATATATATGTGTGTATATACATATATTTAACACTAGATTTTTCTCTTGGTTAAATAGTGAGAATTACTATTTAAGATCATAAATATATATATATATATATATCAGATATTTCAATTCTTGGAACAAGTTATAATTTTCTTAAATTAATATTGTATCGTTACTAGGAATTAATAATTGAAACCTTTTGAATTAATAACAAAGACATTAAAATTATTATAGGGTTATTGTAGTCCTAAAAGATAAATAACTAGAGTTCTAATTGAAGTATAACACTTCTCCCATATATAGTTTCTATAATTTAAAATTATAACCTCACATATCAAAAAGAACAAATTGGAGAAAACTAACTGCAGAAGAAGAATGGAGAGAAATAAAGAAAAGAAAAAAAATTGAAGAAAAATTGATTATTAATTGAAGCAATTGATTTGTGATTGTTGGTTAATTGAAGAAAAATTAGTTAGTGATTCATATACTGTGTTTAGTGCCAATCATGCTCTGTGGCAGCGGAGGTCGTGACGTGCGGTGTGCGGATTTTGTCTCTGATGCAAAAAATAAAATAGCACCAATGAAAGAAGCAATACACTCAAAGGAATTGCTCTTATTTTTTGTTTAAAAAAAACTTTAGAATATTTCTCTTTGATTTACACCAAGGTTTAAATACCCTGTAGAATCCACTTTTTCCTTTCAACTGTCCTCCACCTCTAATATCTAGTCCACTATTATCCATGATCTATACAGAATCACACACAATTGCCACGTGTTTATTGGTGTGTAACCACTTCTTATAATTTCAGATAACCCTCTGTATACCCCTCAAATTGCTTCACTGGTTGTGTTGAGCTAAAATATACGAGGAGCTCAGCTCATCTTTACTTCCCTAACTGCAGCTTGGACGACTCCTCCCAATCAGCTCTTCCCAATCAACTCTTCCTAATCTGCTCTTCCTTGCTAGCTCTTCCTAATCAACTCTTCCTTGCCAGCTCTTCCTAATAAGCTCTTCCTTGCCAGCTCTTTTTCATCAGCTCTTCCTAATCAACTCTTCCTAATAAGCTCTTCTTAATCAATTCTTCCTTGCCAACTCTTCCTCATCAGCTTATCTTAATCAGCTCTTCCTTGCAAGCTCTTACTTGCCAGCTCTTCCTACCGACTATTGATTGTAGCTGGGGCAACTCAGTCTTGCCCACATTTACTAAGAGAAATCTTCTCTAAACTATCTCGATTATAGGTCTAACTAATAGGGAATATTTCTAGATGGTATCATCACTCCCCCCACCCTTTTTTCTAAAAAAGCATTTTTTAGGCTAATCATGAGGTGACCAAGAAAGTATTTTTTGACTTGCAAGAGGCCGACGATCATTTGTGATGGGGTAACACGGCCAAGCTTCCATGTCGGGCTATTTTAGGTACAACTCCACAAGCTTTCTAAAATTATCAACTCCTTTAGATTTTCCTATACTATCTTTGTGAATTGTCTTATTCTTGCATTTGTATGATGAAGCCCTTTAGAGCTTTTACTAATTAGATCTTTTTTATTGTTGAGCTCATTGGAGCTCTTTTTCAACTTATTAGATTTTTGTTTTCATCGAGCTCATTGGAGCTTTTTTCTTCAACTCATGGGAGTTTTATCTTCCCCGAGCTCATTGGAGCTCTTCTTCTTGTTGAGCTCATTAGAGCTTTTTTCACCAAGCTGATTGGAGCTCATCTTTTTGTTAAGCTCATTGGAGCTTTTTTCTTCAACTCATTGGAGTTTTGTGTTCATCGAGCTCATTGGAGCTCTTCTTCTTGTTGAGCTCATTGGAGTTTTTTCCATCAAGCTGATTGGAGCTTGTCTTCTTGTTAGGCTAATTAGAGCTTTTTTCTTCAACTCATTAGAATTGTCTTCATCGAGCTCATTGGAGCTTTTCTTTTTGTTAAGCTCATTAGAGCTTTTTCACCGAGCTGATTGGAGCTCGATTTCTTGTTAGGCTCATTAGAGCCTTTTTCTTCAACTCATTAGAGTTTTATCTTCACTGAGCCCAATAGAGCTCTTCTATAGATGAGAGTTGATAATGAAAAATAGACAACCTTTATTTACACATGTGAAATATGTATCAGGTCTATAAAGAGAAAAGAGTAGGAATGAAAATCAATAAATAATAATGAAATGGTAAATAAGTTAAAAAGACCACATTTATGTGTAGGAACATCTCAAGTTCTAAATGTTCCATGGCTAAGCTCTAGCTTCCATATTTCTTATCCCTGCATTTTTCTCCTAACTCTCTCCTTAGCCTCATATGCTTCTTCCTCATAAATGTATTTCTTAGCTCGACATAATAATTCAGCATAACTATCAGTCGGTCTCTAACTTAAAGATCTAAAAAATGAACTGGGCCTCAGTACTTGCGTAAAAGTGCTAGTCAGCACTTCTGGAGTCACAGACGGAGCTTCTAGGATAGTTGTGGTGAATCTCTTAACAAAATCCCTCAGTATCTCATTCTCTTTCTATCATAATGAAAGCAAACTTTGGACACTTTAGCGGTAATGCTTGTTGATGGTGAATTGATGTAAGAACCTATAAGAGAAATCCTCAAAAGTGCATATGCATTGAGGATGTAGTTGCTCAAACCACCCTTAAGTAGCCCCTCCCAAGTTAGTTAAGAAAGTTTGGCACTTCACCCCATCCGAGAATTAATGTAATAACACTAAATTCTTAAACTCGCATAGAAGATAAATTAGAATAGAACCTTCTAAATAATTCTGCATGGAAAAAGATTTGTGATTATCTGGAAAGGAATCCCTTAAGATTGAATTTTCAAAGGGAGACTCCTTAAGCCTTCATTTCTCTTTTCCCACAAATTTCTTTTTCATTTCTCTCAACTCCTTCCTCATATGCTCCATTGTAACTACCACATCAGCTAGCAATCTTCTTCTTTCTTGCTCCTTAGCAAGCTGTACAGACACTAACTTTCCACTACCTCCTCTTTGGTTTCTTTCCAATTTGTATTCTTAAATCCACCCTTCATGTGAAAACTGCATACCCCTACCCTCTTCTCCGGCTCATCCATAGATAATGAGGCATGTGCTACAATAGGGTCCAATCTCCTAGGAAGATTTTCCTCCAACAATACAAAAAGTGGCGGTGGCCTTGCAATAATGGTTTGTTTGACCCCTATTCCTGTAGGAGGTGCCATAATAGGAGAACCAATCACCTGACTTCTCCCTGTAGAAGGCGGAATGAACGAAAATTATACTTTCCCAATCGACACTAAGATAGGTATGAGAGGCATTCATGCTAAAGAAGTATGTGCAGCAACAATAGAAAGTGCTGGGAAAGGCCCTAAAAACACGTGAATAGGTAAACTAGGTGGTGGCATTCCTGGGACAAAGGGCATGATCACCAAAAATGGTGGCACACTAGGAAACCTAATTTGCCCAACTCCAAATATTAGGGTAGCCACAAAACGGTTAATTGTAGAATATAGAAAACTCCAATGCTTAAGAGGTAATTACCCTATGCTATAGGCTACATATAGAAAACCTCCTTCTTTTAATAGCACAACCTCCTTCAGCGGACCTAGTAATCTTTTTGCCGGCATAGCTTTAGCTTGCTCAACTTGCGGAGAGCTTAACACTTTCCCTTCCACATTCTTTCCTAACTCACTAATCTCCTTATGTCTCAACTCAAAAGTTCCCACAAGCGGTGCCAATTAATGCAAAAAATAAAAAAGCACTAATGAAAGAAGTAATACACTCAAAGGAATTGCTCTTATTTTTTGTAAAAAAAAATCTAGGAGGTCTTTCTTTGATTTACACCAAGGTTTAAATACCCTGTAAAACCCTACTTTTTCCTTTCAACTGCCATCTACCCCTAATATCTAGCCCACTGTTAACCATGATCTATAAAGAATCACACACAATTGGCACATGTATTGATGTAACCACGTCCTATAATTTTGGATAACCCTCTGTACTCTCATTAAATTGCTTCGCTGGCTCAGTTGAGCTAAGCTCATCTTTACTTCCCTAATTGCAGCTTGAATGACTCCTCTGAATCAACTTTTCCTAATCAGCTCTTTCTTACCAACTCTTCCTAATAAGCTCTTCTTCATTAGCTCTTCCTAATCAACTCTTTCTAGCTAGCTCTTCTTCCATAACTCATCTTAATCAGCTTTTCCTCACCAGCTCTTTCTTGCTAGCTCTTTTTCGCCATCTTTTCTTTGACAGCTCTTCCTAGTAACTATTGATTCTAGCTAGGGCAGCTTAGTCTTACCCATATTTACTAAGAGAAACCTTTACTAAATCATCTCGGTTACAAGTCTAACTGATATGGCATATTTTAAGATAGAATCAATCTCTTCCCATGAAATTATTAAAAAAAAAGTAAGAAAATCAAAAGTGATAGAAACTTATCTGTATGTATATTTGTGTATACCTATATATGTAACGCCAAAGGATAATTTCCAAGAGCACTAATTTAGAAAAAATAATCTTGTATTTCTAAAAAATTATGTCCTTACACTTTTGAACAAAGTTTTTTATATGACTAGGAACTCCACTAACTAAGATCATAACCACATACTAAATCACTAATTCTTTACATGTATTAGAATTAATAATATGAAGCCACGTATAACCTATGTTCCTTCTTTTTTGGTCATGCACTGGAGTACTAGAACTAAAGCAAATTTGAGTGTAGCTTGACTCTTTTTTTGAACATAGATTGGCTTTTCTTTCGAGTGTAGCTTGACTCTTTTTCTAAGAGCAACTCGACTCTTCTTTTGAATATAGCTCGGCTATTCTTTTGAATGTAGATTGGCTCTTTCTCTAAGTAAAGATTGACTTTTCTTATAAGTGCAACTCAACTCTTACTTTGAGGGCATTTTGGCTGTCGGTTCCTAGATGCATTTCGGCTCATATTGGGGTTAGCTTGACCTTCAAGAGATTTTAGGCCCAACTTAGAGACAACCTTTATGGATACCTTTAACTCAGGCTAGCGATATATCCACATCACATCTCCCTCCACAATTTTAGCTCTAATAGATTTAAACTTTGATTATGTCTGAGCTAAAGGTGAATTAGGTTAACCAACAACCCAAATATTGGGGGGGACAGTGCTCATCTAACCAAAATAATCTA
Organism: Jacaranda copaia; assembly: GCA_014898725.1. Taxonomy (NCBI): domain Eukaryota; kingdom Viridiplantae; phylum Streptophyta; class Magnoliopsida; order Lamiales; family Bignoniaceae; genus Jacaranda; species Jacaranda copaia. The sequence goes on along the minus strand of JACGDI010005499.1, from coordinate 22,334 downwards.
CAATGTGACCGTGGGTAATGTTTTATGCTGTCTAAGCGTAAAGCGATACCACTATGAAATTGAGACTATGCTGAGGTGACATCCTACCTCCATTTCTAGTAAATTATATGGTCGAGCTGAAAGGCACCTAAAGTTATCTTACAAGCAATTCCTCAATTGATTTACCTTTTCCCAAGGGAATCCATCATTTCTCTATCTTTTCCTAGGTTCGCTTGTCTTCTCCATGACATTAATGAGCTGTCCTATCTTACATATCCCTAGAGACACGCGAACGGTGGAGTTTGAACCTAGGAGTTCAAAGGTCACTCGCCTCTCCCTATAAATATCGATTGTTTCTCATTCCTTATTTTTGTCCTCAATTTTCTCTAGTTTTCTCTATTTCATCTTCATATTAGCAGCGTTACACCATTTGAGTAGCGGTTTCCATCGTGAGTCACAGAAGCTTCATTATCACTTTCTTTCGCGCCTCTAAAAAATGAACTCAGGTTCTTTCTAATTCCTCAACTCGCAATTTTACTATTTTATTTTCTTCATAAGAATTTTAAAGCCACAATGTATGTTGAGTTGGTTGGGGGTAGCGATTTAGATGACTTGGTTCTTAGCATCTCTGCAAAAATAATGAGGGAAACTGAATAGGGCATGACAAAGGCGGGATTACCTTACTATGAAACATACTTTTGTAGGATGACTAAGCTAAGAGTCATAGGTTGAGGGAAATCATGGAAATCCCAAATGAGTACCCTATAGTAGTGCCCAAATCTTTAGATCGACCACACCATGCTCTATCAGGATTTCTGTGCTTCTATGTGGAGCAAATGTGCGGTAGGCTACTTTTCCCTTTACTTTAGCTATTTAAGTTAGTGTCATGAGTGTTGAGCATTTCACTTAATCAGTTTACCCCTAACTTATTTAGGTTGATGATAGGTTTCCTCATATAATGTAGACATTTACAAACAGAGCCCACCTCTACCCTCTTTTATTCTCTTTTTTACCCTAAATCCTTAGGTTCTGGGTAGTTTTACAAGATATCCCAAGAAGACGTGTGCTTCTTATCTAAATACCCAACTTTTGTAAAGCATTGGAAAGAGTATTATGTATATATAGCCTCACTTGAGCCATGTGGTTTTCTTAAAAAATGGATAGAACATATACATTCAAAGAGCTCGGGCAGAGGTAGGACATTTCCATCAGGTTGACAGTTCTTACTAGACAGGCTGAATAGTTAACAATTACAGTTGCCTTTTTGGGAACACCAGGCTTTCTATACCACTTTGCTTTGAGTTCTATAGCTGAGGAGCCTCCAGAACCCTTTGGTATTCACATTTACCTTAAGATGAACATTGTATGAGTGATCATGTTTTTTACCACTTTTCTTTTTTTTTTTTAGAGAGAATTTCCACCAAGGCATTCTTATTGGCCATGATAGCAGATCAATAGAGCAGGCAAAAGAACAACTACCCTCCAAAACTATCTAGCATCATCAGCTTTTCTCGTAAGGTTCCTATCAAGGTGCATGTAAGGAAACATCAGACCTCTCCCTCAAAAGCTCCAGCTTCCAAGAAACCAACTCCTGTTGAACCAGCATTGGCCAAGGAGACTATTTTCCCTAACCCTACACCAGAGTCGACCTTATACCTACCTTATAGTTGGCAGATCGATTTTGATGGACTCCACTCACTCCTTAGGTAGGGACTTCTTGTAGGGGATCTTTACTACTTTAGATCGGTAGCTAGCCGATGGTATACCTTTCGATAGCCTCCAATATCAGTTTATCTCCTACTTTTCAAAGGTACGTGATTCCATTCAAGGGTATAGGGTTTTTTTATTTCTAACATCACCCTACGTAATTTTTAACCTCGACTTTCCTAGACAAGCATCCCTGTAAGGAGCATTTTTGCTCAATGGGAAAAAGTGCATCAATAGCTGGAATTGAATAATAAAAAATTGAAGGTTGGGTTAGATAGGCTTCAAGTGGAGATGAGTTAATTTGCTAACTGAGGCAGCAGCTTTTGACCTTGTGAGCTAAGCATGATAAGCTGACGAGTAACCTTTCAAAGTCTAAGCTAAAGGCATCTAAGCTGATGTCTCAGTAAGAGAATGCATTGGAAAAGGCTAGAGATGAGGGCTGATGTGAGAGGTGAGATTTTTTCTTTAAAGTGTTATAGTATATTGAGGAAGGGAAGAACATCCTATAAGTTTGCTAGTGATTACATTTGGTCGAGTACTTAAAGAGCAATGAATTCAAATAGATTTTGGTGACAAAAGCCCTAAAGTATTACCATCATGGCATCAACACCAACGCAGACCAGCTGGAGACTAGGGGCATGCTGCGAATGGGCCAGCTAGATGAGAACGTGGATCATTTGAATGGGTTAGAATCTCTCTCATTAGATTTAGAGAACGAAGATGATGCCCCCAACAACATCAATGACCAAGCCGAGCCATCATCAGTGGCCAATCTACAAGAGGTGATCGAGATATAGGCTACGGCCTAGGCATCTATTGTAGTTAAGCTTGCCAATCGTATTAGTTCTCCAACCATTGCGTTGCCAACCAATGTGGCTGGTACCAGTATTGCAGCAAATCTCCCTACTTTTTCATTCCTCGACAATTGACCTACTATAGTAATAAGTGGCCGATTTGATAAGGCATACTTTTACTCTACTTTTTTTTTTGCTCCTTGTATGTTTCCTAGGAAAATTGTCATGACTTTTGCACTGAATAAATGAAATTTTTTTGCCTAGAATGAGTATCACATTATTTTTTCAATGTCTGGACATTCGTCCACTGCATTTAGATTAGCTTAGTTGATTGTAACATTCAAATCAGTTGAGCAAATTTTAACTTATCATTCACCATCATTTTGACATTCGTCCATTTCTTTTAGATCAATTAATCTAATTTTAACTAAGCATTTGCCATCTTCATTTGGACATTCATCCATTGTGTTCAAATCAACCAAGCTGATTTTAACTTGGCACTCACCATCATTTGGACATTCGTCCATTTCTTTCAGATCAGCCGAGCTTATTTTAACTTGGCATTTGCTAACTTCATTTGAACATTCGTCCATTTCCTTTAGATCAACCAAGCTAATTTTAACTTGGCATTCACCACTTGGTAAGTCAATATTAGGGAATAAAAATGACTTTAAATTTCAAAACGACTTATAGGAAATCAAAAATGATTTTAGACTAATGAAAATAAAGCCAATGCAAAACAAAACTAGCAAGGCAGGCTTTAGTGAAAAAAAATTACATATAAAAATGCCGCAAATTTTACACATTTCATGGGTAAGCTATTCTCTTTCCTTCCATTGTTTCGAGCTCATATGCTCCTCCCTTTAGCACTTTGATTACCCTATAGAGTCCTTCCCAATTTGGTTCCATTTTTTTGACATTCCCCACTGCATTTACTCTTCTCAACACCAAATCTCCCACCTGAAAATTGCGAGGCCTGACGCTCCTATTGAATGTGGTTTACATCCTTTGCTTGTATTTAGCTAGTTTGAGGCAAGCGTTTCCCTTTTTTCCTCAATCATATCCAGAAAAGCCTTGAGCAACTCCCTATTCTCCTCGAGCTTATATGCCAATACCTTATGTGACTTTAGACCTACGTCGGCTAGGATTAACGCATCTATGCCATAAACCATACTAAAGGGTGTTTCATCGATTGACACTTTAGGTATAGTCCTATGTGCCTATAACATGTTGGGAAGTTCATCTACCCAACCACCCCCAACCTGGTTCAACCTTTTCTTCAGACTTCTCAATCGATCTCAATTAATAACCTCTATTTGCCCATTGGTTTGGGAGTGAGCTACAACACTGAAGTGTTGGGTTATTTTCATCTCCTTACACCAGGCTTGCACCTTGGCCCCTTGAAATTATCTTCCATTATTCGAGATCAACTCCTTGGGGATGCTATATCAACATACTATGTTCTTCTATAGAAATTTGAGTAATTTATTCTCACTTATTTTAGCCAGTAGCTCTGTCTCCACCTACTTGTTAAAATAATCTACTGCCACCAATGAAAACTTCATTTGCCCAGTTGCTACTAGAAAAGGACCCACAATATTCATTCCCTATTTCACGAAAAGGTAGGATGCACTCATTCCATGTATTGGCTAGGCCGGCATATGGTTGATTTGGGCATGTCTTTAGCATTTGTTGCATTTTTTCATCAACTCCTCTATATTAGCTCATATAGCCTTAAAGGCTAATGTTATTCTACCTCGGTGATTCCTAAAGCATTCTTCATAAATCTCTTGCAGGACTTACTCCCCTTCATGAGGGGATAAACATCATAGCAATAACTGAGAAAACCCCCTCTTATACAGCAACCCATTTACTATAGTGATCCTTATCACCCGCACATGCAACTTATGGTCGGCTCCCTAGTTATCTCCTTATAGGTATCATATAATAGGTGTTCTCCAATCTTGACCTTCTTCTATAGTGAGAACTTCAGCTTCAAGGCTTCTTTTGTCCATCTCCTAGATAGGTATCCGCTAGGTGTTGCATCCAGTCAAGGAGCTGGCTATCTTGACCAAATAATTTGCCTTTCTATTTTTCTCCTGAGGGATCTAAGTTACTTGAAGCTCGACTAACTATTGTCTTAATTTATCCACCAATCGTAAGGATTTGTTCAACCTAATTTTCTTAACTTCATGTTGTCTTTCAAACTGCTTCACCACTAATTGTGAATCAATGAACATTTGGACATGTCTGGCTCCACTTTGCATGGCCATTTTGGTACCCCATATTATGGCCTAATACTTTGCTTCATTATTTGAGGCTTTAAAATGAAATATCACCGTGAACTCTATCCTTTCCCCTTCTAGATCAACAACCACGATTCCAGCTCCACTTTCCCTATATACCAGCCATAGGCCTTTATCCTCTGCTATAGATGCATCCGCAGTAAAATCTGCTAAGGCTTGCACTTTTATGGTATTCTTAGGGGAGTAGCTTATATCATATTTTTCCAACTTCACAGACCATTTGACCAACCTTCCTGCCACATCCGTCTTCCTGAGAATGTGCTTCAAAGGGTAGTTAGTACACACAACTATAGGATGAGATAAAAAATAGGCCTTAATCTTCTTGCCATGACCACCAGAGCTAATGTTATCTTCTCAATTTCTAGGTATCTCAACTCGATAGCATATAAAATTTTACTGATATAGTACACCAGCTTTTGACTGGCTCCATCCTCCTTCACCAGCACTAAGCTCACAATGAAGTATAAATAGAGCGTTTCTCCTAGAGCGAGCTTCATCAATAAAGAAAGCTCGACTAGGTAGGACTTCAACTCCTCAAAAGTGTTGTACCATTTCTTCCCACTTAAACTGTTTTGCCATTTGTAATATCCTAAAAAAGGGCAAACTTCTATCAACCAGCTGAGATTTAAACTTGCTTAGAACAACTATCTTTTCTGTAAACTTTTGGACCTCATTCATGGTTTTAGGAGGACTCATCTCCAAGACAGCTTGAATTTTCTTTGAGTTGGCCCTAATCCCATTTTTTGTCACTAGATAATCTGGGAACTTGCTTCCTTTGACTTCGAATGCGTACTTCTCCAAGTTTAGCTTCATCCCATATTTATGCAGGGTTTCGAAAGTCTCTTTCAAATCTTCTACATGATCAACACAGCTCGCACTTCTCACTAGCATATTGTCTATATATACTTTCACTTTTTGACCAATTTTGGGTTTAAACATTTGATCCACTAGTCTTTGATAAGTGGCCCCTATGTTCTTAAGACCAAAAGGTATGACTAGATAATAGTAAGTTCCCTAGGATGTGATGAAACTTACCTGCTTGCGATTCTCTGAACTGAGGGGAATCTAATGATATCTTTTTAAGGCATCCATTATGCTAGGGAGTTCACACCTAAAAGTTGAATCCACCAACAAGTCAATTTTGGGCAAATGGTAGAAATACTTCAGGCAAGCTTTGCTCAAATCTCTTAAGTCTATGTACACCCTCCATTTATGTGCGTGCTTTGGCACCAATACCACATTGGAGATCTACTATAGAAACTGGATTTCCATAATATGCCTCGCATCCAGAAGCTTTTCCATCTCCTGCTGAATTATGCGGTCTTTCTTAAGACCATAAAACCTTTTGTTTTTGTTTAACTAGTTTGATGGTCAAGTCAACATTGAACTTGTGCTTAGCTATTCTTGGATCTATTCCTGTAAGGTCTTTGATAGAAAAGGCAAAAACATTTACATAGTCTCTCAATGCATTAATTAGTTCTACCTCAATGCATTAATTAGTTCTATCTTCAAGTCTATCTCTAAGTAGGAGCCTATCTGTGTGATTTTGCTGGGATCTCTTATAACTAATTTTATAGATAAGAGCTCTCCATCTGGTTCCATTTTTTACTACCTTTCTACGACTATAGATGCACCCGCACCATTTTGCCTCTACTTGCGAAGGGCCTCATCATCCTTATGACATCCCTTTCTCACTGCATCAGCGTAGCACTTTCAAAAAGTATAATAGTCTCTCACCATTTCCCCAGTCATTTGCCCTACCATATATTTCAATTTCATATGGTATAGGGAAGTTACTGCCTGGAAGAGCTGAGCATTGACTACTAAGAAATTCACCATATAGGTCTTTCAGTATATTATTGTCCCTAGAGAGATGGGCAAAGAAATTCATCCCCTAGGTCGAACCACCTCTCCCAAAAATCATAAAGAAATATTTCTACTAGCTCTAGCATGGTGTTCTCTATATCTATTTGTTGGAAAGCATCATAGAAAAAGATATTGATCGAGCTACCTCTAACAACAAAAATACAGGCTACTTTGAAGTTGGCTATTATTGCTATAATAACTAAAGTATCTTGGTGGGATATATGCAAGGTTTTAAAGTTATCTAGTCCAAACTAAATATTAGGAATGTTATTAATGCTAGAGATCAATGCTACTTCTATATTTTTGTGTGCCACAGCTTAGGCCCTAGCTTCTCTAACTCGACGGGTGTCTCCCTTAGCTAGGCCTCCTAAAATCATATGGATTATCCCTCGACTGTCTTATTTTTAGTATCATGCTCCCCATTAGGTTGTGTTTTTTACTCCCAACTTCGGCCTTGGCCACAAATTTATCAAATTGCCTATCTTGCACTAGCTGTTCTAACTCATTTCAGAGGTGATCACACTCTTCAGTCATGTGCCATACTTGTTGTGAAAATGGCAAAACTTATTTGATTGAGGACATCTCGATAGGCCTTTATGTGAGTGTGGCCATCAAAGTAGGTTGAGATGTTCAATGGCTTGCATGAGTTGTTCCCTCGGTAGCCACAAAGGGGTGTGGTAGTCAAACTTTGGACCCATCACTGGTGGAACCTTCACCTGTCACACAAGTGCGGCTCTGAGTCTCTCTTCTTGCCTGGGTTTTCTATTAGCAAGATCTTTTTTTTGGTCTTTTCTTTTCTCTCTCAACTCCTTACACTTCACCTCAGAGTCCTCTTCTTTATAAATATACTTCTCTACCTATCATAGGAGTTCGACATAGCTTTTCATAGGTTTCTTGCTTAGTGACCAAAAGAAATGGCTAGGTCATAATCCTTGAATGAAGGCACCGCTCAACAATTCTAGAGTGGTTGGCAGGATTTCCAAAGTAGCCATGGTGAACCACCTAACAAACGTCTTAGGCTTTCAGCCTTTCCTTGTCAAAATAAAAGCAAGCTCTGTGCACTCCTCCGATACTGCTTATTACTAGTGAATTAATGTAGAAAGTTTTGGGAGAATCATCAAACATGTGAATAAATTGGGGTGGTAATTATCCAAACTACCTCCGAACTGCTGTCCCTAGAGTGATGAGAAAAGTTTTGCACTTCACTCTGTTTGAGAATTGATACAGCAGGGACAAATTCTCAAACTCGCACAGATGATTAGCTAGGTCAGCAATGCCCGTGTACCTAGGTATATTGAAAGACTTATGATTCTTTCAGAATGGATCATGTAATATGGCTTCAACGAATGGTGAGGCCTTGACCTCTTTCCCTATCTTCTCTTCCATCTTCTTCCTTATCTTTTCCAACTCTCTTCTCATCTCCACTATCTTTGCTACCAAGTCTGACTGAGGCTTTTGTTTCCTATCTAAACCATGTCCCACTGAAACCTAAATTTTTGCCATCACTTCGGCTTCTGCTAAATAGTGGGGATCCCTATATCAGTCTTCTTAGGTATACCACAGATACCTCCTATCTTTCTCAGCTCATTCGATGCTCCATTTATTAGTACCACCGTTACCTTCTGACCTCCTACAATTAATCCTAGATTATTCAAAAAAAGTGGCCTAGCTATCACCGTGCTTCGTGTGACTGCTCCTGAAACTAAGGCTACCTTGGGACTTTATACGGGGGTTTCACCCACAGGCATGTGTGCTACCGGCATGACTGTCACCCTTGCTAGAGGTATGGAGTTAACCAATTCCAGGGTAGGGTAAAAGGCACCGAATCATGAGAGGGCAGAATATTGGGTCCCATTTTTACAGATATGGAATCACCTAAGGTCTGATAGCATTGATTGGGGGGTTGCGTGCATAGCTCTAATAGATTAGGTGGAGGCGATAACACCAAACGTTAACCATAAGAAGTTAACCAACTGCTCTGTGGTCATTTACCCCATCATCAAAAATATTAGGGCAGCTCTTTCCTTCTTAAATGTAATCAGCACTACAGTAGCTAGGGGCAAAATTGCAATAGCCTAGGCATCTACTCACTCTGCAACATCGTCTTCATACCTGTCTTCCCATTGTCTCCTATTGCTCATTCTCATATCTTGACTCCTAATCTATTTCCCACATGCAACACCAAATTGACGCCAAAAGATAATTTATAAGAGCACCAATTGAGAAAAAATAATCTTATTTTTTTGAAAAATTATGTGCTTACACAGTTGTATAAAGTCTTTTATATGACTAAAAATCCATGTTCCCACTAAATCACTAATTCTTTACATGCATTAGAATTAATAATATGAAGCTACATGTAACCCATGTTCCTCATTTTTTGGTCGTGCACTAGACTACTAGAACTAAAGCAAATCTGAGTGCAACTCGGCTCTTCTTCTGAGTGCAGATTGACTTTTCTTTTGAACGCAAATCGGCTCATCCTCTGAGTTAAGATCAACTCCTCTTATGAGTACATCTCGACTCTTACTTTGAGGGCATTTTGACTGCCGATTCCTAGATACATTTTGGCTTGTATTGGGGTCAGCTCGACCTTCAAGAGATTTTAGGCCCAACTGAGGAGCAACCTTTATGGATACCTTTAGCTCGGGCTAGCGATACATCCATATCAATATGTAAATATAATATGATGTATATATAACTGTGTCCTCATATTCAATTTATATATGCGTACACCTATATATATTTACCTTGGAAACTATTATCTTTTTGTGTTTTTTAGCAATTGAAGCTTTGATGGCAAATCAAATTTATAGCATCTATATAGCTATGTTCTCATATTCAATTTATATGTGTGTGCACCTGTATATACATTGGAAACTATTTCTTTTTGTCTTTTTTTTGGAAATTAAAGCTTTGATTGCAAATCCATTTAATATGTATATATAGCTATGTTCTCATATTTAAAAAAATTGCTTTCTCAAATTTAAGCAGTAGAAGTTGATTACCAATTAGGCAGGATGTTGATGATTTTTATTGGAACAATATTCTTTTCTTTTCCTATTTTGGTGATAAGAATTTTAGGATTTATCTACTATTAAATTTGAGAATTAATTTAAGTTAACCTTCTTTACTCATAATTTTGGGATTTTCAATCAATTCTAAGTAGAGAAAGATATAGGATAAACCCATTGGATTGAGTATATTTAGGATCAAATTATAGTGTATTCAGGAGTTTAGTTTTAATTGTTCTGAAACTGATACTTATTGGTATAGAAAAAGCACTGGAGAATTTGATTTTCATTGTTATATTGAAGACATGATATTGTGGATGGTGTAGGTTTGTGTGCAATTGATGTTCTATAAATTGGATAATAATTAAGTTAATCAATAAAAAAATTATTTCGGCAAATGTATCGAGACCTGACTCAATAAAGCTAACTCTTAGCTTGATTGATAAGTATTGTGAATGCCTAAACTTATAACTATTACATGATGTTACTTTTCAAAACCCAAAAGGATATATGTATAGTAATGCATGCTATGAAACTTCTTTTCAATATTCATTGCACTATAATTATATTCCATTGCTCACAAAAACTATTTTATTTTGTTTCACAATGTAAGAAAATATATGTTTTATGATTTTTTATGCTTCTAGACTAGCAGTGAAATTCGATGATCAATTGATTGATTGAAATTTCTATTATCGCTACTATTGCTATTACTATTAGTTGGATCCAACTTGGTTTGAGTGTACGAGAGACTTCACTGAGCAACAGCGAGCTTGCTGGTTGAACCCCAAACCCCCATGGCCTAACCACTCCAAAGTATAGCAGAAGCTGTTTGTGGTTGAGGTGAGTTGTAGGAATTTTCGAGGATGCTTGAGCACTATTTTTGTAAGGTCGCATCTTATCCGAAGCGATAGAAGACTGTTACGATAGGAATTATAAGGTTGATTGGCTATAATAAATACTGTCTGATCATCACATTTAAGCTATTAGTCTATGAAAATTGTTTATTAAATTTTTGATTTGTTACTACTTGACTGTTTAATAATGCACTTGTTTTTTTTGAATATTTTCATTGTACAAATCATGTTAAACTTATGAACTCACATTGTACACATTTGGCACTCACTGAGTCTTTTACTCACACTCTTTTTCTTCTTTAACTTCCTTTTGGCAGACCTAGACTCTAGCCCAAGTGAGGATGTTGAATTTGCTTATGACAAAAATCGAAATTGAAGGTTGAGATGAGGACTTTGCAATAGCTTTAGCTTTATTTGAGCGTTGGCAAATTGGTACTTCTCCTTTAATGATTTTCCATTTGAGAGAAGAATATTTGGCATTTTAAGTTTCTATGTTGCAAGAATTATTTAACTTATTATGAATGTTGGAGTTTTTCTTTATTTAAGATTATGATTTTGGATAGGTGATACTATTTATTTGGGATCAATTTTCACACCTCGAGACTAGACTATATGGTTAGATTTTGGGATGTGACATATGTAGAGACCTAATGAATAAATACGAGACTCAAACCTTACCCAAATCCTTTAGAATGGGTAAGGATAGAGTCAATACTTATAAAATACCCAATATCCAACAGCTAGCAAATACGTAATATCCAATATCTGTGTCCTAGCTTTCTCCATCTTGATTCTAGTCCGTTTCACGGAAACAACTTTACCAAGTTGCCATTTTCACCAAACCTAGACCTGAAATAAGTAGCACGGGTTTGGGTAGGGTTTATGCATAAAACTTATCCACATACCCTATACCAGAAAATTACCCATTATCAAGATACCAAAATTTGACAAATAATTGACTTAAATTATCTTTCCAAAATTAAACATATACTAATGATTGTGGAATAATTGACGTGTGTACTTAAATTTTTAATATACAGAAATAAATATATTTTTTAATAATATTTTTAATTTATTTATTTTTAGATATTTAATTTGAAAATTAGGAGTTGTCTTTAGTAAGATTAAAAATATTATTTTCTTAAAAAATATTTTCTAAAATAATATTTTATCAAATATGTTCTCTTTTGACAAATGTGAACTTATTTTGAGAATGATTTGAATGCATCCTTGCATTTTTGTTTTCCATTTATATTGAAATATTTACTAGCTTTTATATAATACCATAATGTTTTCAACAATTTACGAATATATGATTGAATATATTGCGTAAAATAACACTATTTCCAAAAATGGAAATAACAAATTCAAAGAGAGAAAAAACAGACAGAGGAAAGAGATAATGTGGGGTAAGAGAGAGAAAAATGATGTAACTCTTTGGGTTTTGTTTGTTTAGTGTTGGGTGTGAAATGAATAATGTAACCAATTATGTAATTGAAAGTATCGCAATAAGTAATAAAGTAATATGTAGAGTATTAATTTTATGAAAAATTAAATTATGTGTCACTAATTACTAAATATCTTGTATTGATTTTATTCAAATTATAATTAAAAGTTATGTTTTGAAAATTAAAATAATCAAAATAAGAAAATTCTATTATTGGTGTTTTGATTAGATATGGAATCCTAGAAGTATGATTTCATCCATTTGAATTCAATAATTGCATTATTTTCTTCCTATGGATTTGATAAACGAATTATTATTCTTGAGCCCAAATGTAACTGTGACGTTTTTCTAAATTACTCACAATCAAATTCTTAATTTATTAATTTACTATGTCCCTATATGAATTAGTTAAATCATAAATGAAAGGTGAATCGTTTATCTATAACTGTTCAGTATCCCCACAAAAAATTGAGCATGTCATGACTTTTTTAAGGCCAAATTCACTTTGAATTTGATAAAATTCATTGCTCATAAAGTATGTGATCTTGTATGTACTATAGATCTATCTATTATTGATTTAGAATTGGAAATCGATATTCAAGAGAAACAATTACTTAATTACAGTATTGATATTGAAATTTATATATTTTGTGGTAATTGTATTGAGTGTTGTTCAACAAATTATTTATTAATGATTGAAGAATATAAACTTTCTATTTATGATCCACTCAATTGATTGCCTACGTCAAGTGTATAAATTCCTGTCCAACTTACAAATTAATTAATTAATTTCTCTATTTAAATAATTAAATCTCTGCTCTTCTATCATCAATCAACCTCTAAATTATCTTTTTCAAGATTTTCTAGGTTTTAAAGTGCATTTAATTGCAGATGAGACATTCAAATGAAAAAAGCACATAATAGAACAAATAACCCGAAAGTTATCAATTTCACAGAAGAATATCATGCAACAAATTATTCGAATGAGTCCATCATAATATTAGAATAATGAATTAGTTTATGACTAATTAACAACCAAACATGAACAAAATGGAACATTGTAAGAAGTGTAAAAGTTAAAAAGAGGAAACTCTACTCCCAGATTTGATCTTTACTCTGTTCTCCTTTGACTTGTGAATTCTCATGAAACTTTAAGTCTCCAATTACAAAGTAAAAATTAGAACCCTAACTAAGTAGGGGTTGGCTATGGTCCGATAACTATAGTTTTGGCCTAACATCCTATACTCCTTAAAAAATTGACATGCATGCAAACGATTTTTCTAAGTCATTAATAACTAAGTTAATTTATTAAATTAACCTTTTCTAATTAAATCAATACTAAAATAATTTGAATTATGAAATATGCCATTTATTCTTATTAAAAAAATGTATAATTAAATAAAATAAAAACAAAATTTACATATATCAATAAAATAAAATGAATGAGTCTAATAATTTGAATTAAACAAAATAAATCATCATGAGGTAATATAAACGATCCCAAATTCAATCCTCACAGAAAAACCTTAATCTTCAAAATACTATCACTTTGCCGCCGACCAGTGTTTGCAGTAATATTATGGACAAGAATAATCGCCACTACCAAGAATCGCAAAATACCAAATTAAAGAATTCCAAATCGATTGAGAAGAACGTGGTGTCTAACACCGTCTAATTTTACATAACGTGGCACTACCATATGCCATTACCAACGTCTAATTTTGCACACCCTGAGTCCATATGAGGGGCTTCTAGTCCATGACGTCGCTGGAGATGGTGGCCGGCAGTGAAGTGGTGGTATTTTGAGAATTGGGGTTGTTTCAGGATATGTATGTGTGTATATATATATATATATATATATAATTAAATTTAGGGGTGTTTCTAATGTTTCATAAGGGTGTATTTGCTCAATTCAAAAATTATTAAACTCAATTTTTTTTCTTGTTTACTTGATGTAATCAATTTTATTTTTTACATTGTATATTAATTTAATAAGAATATATAAAGCATTTCACAATTAAAATTATTTTAGTATTGATTTAATCAAAAAAGGTTACACCACTTTTGATAAGGACAAATAAGATATTTCATAATTAAAATTATTTTAGTATTGATTTAATTAGAAGATATTAATTTAGTAAATTAACTTAGTTATTAATAATTTTTAAAAAAAATCATTTATATACATGTCAACTTTTTAAGAATTATAGAATATTAAGCCAAGATTATGATTATCATACCATAGTCAACTCCAACTAAGTATCTTAAATGTCTATTTTGGATAAAACAATAAAAGACTGTTTTGCACATTCTCTAATAGCATTATAACAAAATATGTCAAAAGATCTCCACCGATTTACGTCAAGAGCAAGAACGGCTTGCTTGCTCGCCTATTTCACTATTTGATGCGCATCGGGTCGCGACTGGTTTGCATCCCATCACAAGTGCTTTTGCCATAGTTACTTTGTTATTATATCAACTCCAATGGCCTATTTTTCACATATTTTGCACTAAATCCAAACTTTTATTAATTAGCAAAAGATTTAAATTTTACGCCAGAAATTTGTTTGTTGAGTTCTCAAACTGATATTAAAATGAATAAGATTAGGTACTTATCATTTAGTACATAAAAAATTAAATATATAAATTAACTAAATCAAATTAAGCAACCAACACAACACATACCTTATAATAATGTTGGGAATTTTTATTTTTATTTTTTTGCTTAAGCTACACAAATTGAATGAACTTTGTTATGTTAATATACACTGAAAAAAAATTAGTCACTATATTAAGAAATTACTCAAATATTCTCAAACTAGGCAGTTTTAATATTTTGTCTAAAAATACAAAAATTTAAAAAAATATATGAAAAAATTAGTTGGGTCAAAATACAATAAAAAAAAATGAGTCCAATAAGCTAGGCCCACTAGTCCCACTCCATAGATCTAATAAGTCTTAGGCTTAATAAGGTACGGTAGAGTATAAAGTCTATTGTTTGGACATTTTACGGTATGGATCTAACTGGACTATGAGTAGAGTATGATAGGGTAAATTATTTAGCCAATGAATTGAGTATATTAGGATATAAGCTAGAGTAGGATAATATCATTTCCATTGCTAAGCCTACACTTGTGATACTCATACGATATTTAATTCAAGTTGTGAGAGAGGCAAGAGCATAAGAGGTGTTGTTATCTTGGGTTTGAGTGTCAAACTTAGCATTATCTTATACCAATACACAAATTTTATTGAATTACATAAATTTGTGTGTTTTTAATTTTTTATTTATTGACTATTATTTTTGTCATTAAATTTACTAATTTGATTTGTGAATTTTTGAGTGACGCTATTCAAAAGTGAAGTTACAATCCTTTTCGGATGTCAACAATTTTCAAAGTTCTTTTTTCTGAAATGCAGTGCCAAGAGTTCTTAATTCTCGATTTTTTATAAATAATTTTTCATGCTCAATTTAGCTTGGGGCTTAGCATCTATAGTCTTTTCTTTAATATGCTTCGTCCCATTAGGATTTAGATGTCTTTCTTGGTGGGCTTAGTCAATTGAATTCTCTGACCTTTTTATTCATTTATCTAGTTAATTCATTGGGCCTTTTTGCTCCATTTTTACTTTTATCTTTGAGGACTTAATTAGTCATATTATCAAGCCCCCTGTTTCAATTTGAAAAGTTATCTCATGTTGCAATTTAGTATAAAGTTGGATGTTAATTTTTAGTTTATGTTTAATGAGCAGATCAATTAATTAATTTTTATTTATCGCATCTTGAGAGTGGATGTTTGGAAATAAGACCCAATTCGAGCTAGAGTCCAAGTTGAATTGAGATTTGCATAAACAAGAGGGGGAGGTGTGAAGTGCCGCTAGTAAGGAGTCATTGGCCATCCCTAATGGCAAGGTGGGTGCTTGAGCTATGCACCCAGCTCTCTTAGGGCGCCATCACACAAGCTAGCTTGGCACCTCCTCTACAATTGGATCATCTAGCCTTTTCTGGGGCTTTAAAGTTGTGGTAAATATTTTTAGACGCTTGTTCATTTGATGAATGTAGCTATTCATTTTCCTAAAAAAGGAGCCACCAAAGTCCCAAATAATCACAAAAATAACTTAATTTCTTGGGGGTATTTAAATTATTTAGGACTAAGATTTGTGCCTCTAATGGTGTTGACGATGTTCTTCAAAATTTCGCGAGTTGCGAACAACTTAGAGAATTTTATTTGGATGTGTGTTGGGGAGATCCTTTAAGATCATTAGTAGGGATATAATCTTATCACTCACTTTTGCTTTATTTAGAGATCACATTGTTCATTAGGTATTTGGATGGACCTTACCAAGTTTCAAGTCTCAAAGAGTATTTTTTGTCGTTCACAAGGAATAGGTATTTTTTGAAAGACTTAGAGATATGTCAATCTCGCTTAAAGAACATTTTTAAGATCTTACAGGACTAAGTGTAGGTTAGACCTAAGTGCATAGACTTACATGTTACAATGATGTTGAAGCATACCTCACTTCGCATTCCACATAGGACTTAGATGTTTTCATGGAGTTTTTGCCTCCGTGATTGTTGGCGAAGTTTTGGATTCTCCGAAGTGCTTATGCATTGTTTGAAAGTTGTGGGGTTGTCTTCGTGATCAAAATAAGTTCTTAAGGTAACTTATCCTTTTTTTCTTTAGACACTCGCAAGATGGGTGTCTTTGCGGTGGGCAGCTATAGTAAGGTTAACCTTATGTGTATCCTAGGGGTTGTTTTTTCCTTAGTCCCATTATTTGAGTTCATTTGGAGTTTGTAGGTTACATCGGGACTTTGTTATTTTTGTTGTGGTGTCCTATCTTTGTGAATCACTCAGCATTTTTAATTCTGGAGATTATTCATGAGCTCTTTCAAAGCCATGTTATTCCATGAAACTCTTTAAGGTCCCTCATGGAAGTTTTTCTTTAGGGACCCCTTGGGATGTCTTGTTGCATCGTATCATTTTGTGCAACCATTGGAGGTCTTATCATGAAGATATCACTTTGCACACAAAAGGTTTTTCCACTAGGCACACTTTTGATCTCACTGTCAGGATCGTCTTTTTACTAGCCTCTTTGAGGTGTTTTATAGTAATGGTTTTTGAAAGCCCTCATTGTTTTTCTTTCAATGGCTAAATGTTGGCTAGACGCAGGGTAGTGTTTGCATGTGCTAGTGTTGTCAGACTTCACATCTTTGTTTTGGAGATTTAAGTATTGCTGTGTTTTTTTTCGCATTAAGTCACTTGGAAGATTTATCTTTCATGACTTTCCTTACTTATGTAATGTCATCTACATATTGTTGCATGATTGCATGCTTTTATATTTTCTTTTGTAGTGTTGTTCATTTAGGATAGGCATCTCACCCCATCTTTAGGCTTTATCAAAATTTGCTATGTTCATTTTCTCCGTAGATGCAGTCATTCTAGTGTCTACTAGTCGCTCACATAGTTCACACCTTAGTTAACTTAAAATATTGATTAGACGCAATTTTATATGTACTTCTAGAGTTACTTAGAACATTCAGTGTGCGTTTGTGTTTTGTTCGATTAGGACTACTTTTTATTTTTCTTCTACAAAAGTAATAGTTTAGATCATTTTTTAGTTTATTTATTTTTTCATATGGTCAAGTGTCGATCAAAAACATTTTTAGATTTGTTGACGTTATGAATATCTGCTCTCTTTTTTCATAAGTCTTTTCTATTGATTATACACAGAGTCAAATGCATGACTTTTAAGTGTCAGTATGTTCTTAATGTTCAATCCTCGTGTAGTACGAGTGCATGAGTAGGGTGTTAAACCTTTTATTATCAAACTTTATTGTGAGTCCCCTGGAGGGATTTTATTACAAATGTGTGATGCAATGGTGTGAGTGTAATGTGAGCCTCACTAAAGAGGTCTTTCCATAATATTTTGCCATTTGAATTGAATTCAACTGTGAGCCTCGCCAATGAGGTTTTAACGTAAACATTAAGGATTATAATGATATTTAGGCACGAGCTTCAGTCGAGAGGTCTTATAGCTAATATTTGATTAATTGTCCATAAACTCCCTCAAAGGTCCAATAGTGTGCTTTACTAGTGCGATCATATGCCCCGTGGAGGCCTTGTAGTATGCTTGTGCACAATGACTACTTATCCCCTATAGAGGCATATGGTGGGTTTATGCTTCCCCATGGTAGGAGTCATTTGGCGATTCCAATAAAGGCATTACTACATGGATAGAATAGCTAAAGATCTCCCATAAAGATGTTGCACCATGGAGAAGATGCTTACGGTCTCCTGTGGAGATGTTTCTCCATGGAGAGATTCGTTATGGGACATAAATAGATGAGTCATTTCATGGAGAGTAACGCTTAAGGCTTCCCACAAACATATTACTCTATGGAAGAAGCTGCTCCACTTTTGTGAAGGTTTCATCCTTAGAGAGAAATGCTTAAGGTCTCCTATGGGGATGTTGTGCCATGTAGGGAGCTGCTCGAGAACTTCCATAGAGGTATATAGAGATGATTGAGTCTCTAGCAGAGATATTGCTCTATAGAGAGAGCTACTCATGGACTCCCATGCAGAGATCATTATTTTCATTTTATTTTTGTTCGTGCATGCTTTCT
This sequence comes from Jacaranda copaia, assembly GCA_014898725.1. Classification (NCBI taxonomy): domain Eukaryota; kingdom Viridiplantae; phylum Streptophyta; class Magnoliopsida; order Lamiales; family Bignoniaceae; genus Jacaranda; species Jacaranda copaia. The sequence continues at coordinate 3,740 of JACGDI010005499.1, read as the reverse complement.
TGGGTCTTATCATGGATAAGTTCATTCTTATAAATATTTATAGTGCAACTAAAAGATGTAAATGTATAGGAGAACATAGCACTTTATTGAAAAAGTAGAGAATAAACAAGTATCGTCTCTTTAGTTGGACAAACTTTTATTCATGATGAAAATAATTTTTTTCTCTAAGTTACTGGAAATGAGAATACATTAAGAAAGAAGTCTAGCATACTAGAAGTAATCAACTCAAAAGGGAAAAAACATTGTAAGATGTCTCAAAAGGTAGTGTATATTGAGATTAGAAGTATTTCCTACTTCTGTTGTATGGATTGGATTACTGACAATGGCATCTCTCGCTTCAAATGTTCTTCTAAGTGCAATTTTACACTACTCTGACCTTTCCCTTAATTTTGACCATTAATTTGGTGAGCATCAGACGAAAATGTCCTCTTCTTGTTAGGGTTTCTTCTTAGGGTTATTCCTTCTCTGGATCATGTATTCTTTTATGCAGTCATGGTGAATCAATTCTTCTTCTTTTTTTTTTTTATCTCATCTCTTAAATTGTGGCATTCCTTAATAGTATACCTCGATCATGGTGAAAGTTGCAGTACTCTAGGGACTTATAAATTTTTAGATTTTTCTCAATATTTAGGGGTTGTTCAACTAAACCCTCCTATTTAGCGAATAGGAGTATTTTTTTCTCTCAAGGCATTCCAAAGAGTGTATTTGAAAGATCTTTGTAGGTTACCAAGCTGATGTTTATCTAAGTTCTTGCCAATGCTGGTTTCTTCCTCTCGCACCTTTCATTTGCTAGCATCTTAAAGAGTTATAGCCTCCTTGATCTTGATATATTTCTTACGCTAAAAAGAAGCTCCTCAGTATATTTAGGGATTTTTTGACTATGGACTTCCAAAACTTTTGATGTTGCAGCTTCTATTGGTTAATGTTGGACAAGAGCCCTTGGTGATGTGAAGAATCTTGTGTGAAGAAGTACATCGCAATCTAAGGTATATCGCACACTTGGGTACTTATAGTTGATGAAGAAATTATAGAGAAAATGGTATGCCATTTGTTCCTAGCTTGTGATAAATCTAGCTAGCATTAGTTGAATTATGTTAGAGCACATTTGGTGAGCATAGTGTAGAACACCTTGCAAAATATAGTTTCACACAAATCATAAATTTGTGTCCTTGTAGAAAGTTGTTTACATACTTTTGTAGGTCTACGGTGCCATCAAACTCTAACAGATTAGCTATCTTCGTTCTAGGAGAAAGCACCTCCACTGAGATAGTTGGGCAAAAGGGACTGCATCTCAAAAAAGCAATGACTAAGAGAAGGTACTAACTTCTTACTCCTTCTAAAGGTTGTGCTATTAGTGAATGAACCTAGACAATAGCAGCAAGTAGTTACCGAGAGTAGTCTGCTCGAAGGGATAAATATATGTCTACTAATGGAGGTAAAAAGGGAAGAGTGGTGTTTTGCTCAAAGTTGGTCCTCTGCTTTATCTTCTCCAAGGACAATGAAGCTCCCCACCTCTGACAACAGGATTGTTGCTACTCTTAAGGACAATGTTCTTCTGTATCATACTGGGCTACAACTTTGGTCGCAACTTGAGCAAAAGTATCCTCCAATAATATCTTTAATACCTCCTAAGTTATCTGCAGAATTGGTTCTCCAAGAGGTGGTGCCTGCTGTGTGGGTGTTTCTTTTATTGTTGGTTGCACGTTTGAGGCGAGTTCCAGCATCTAACTTGACTGCGCATCAGGTTGGTGGCTCTCATGTCCTCCAACTTTAGGACCACCTAATTGTTGGAATCTCAAGCTCTAGATCTTGTTTGCATTCTTAGCATTCTTTCTTCTTTTGTAAGAGAATGGATATAGGGTCCTTTCCAAAAGTCAGAGACTTTTTAGAGTTCTTTCTCTCTGGTCATGTCTAGCATTCTTGGTTCTCAACTTTTTACAAATGATTTTTCGTGTCCAATTTGATTTGGGGGCTTAGTATTTATAATCTTTTTTTTTTAATGGCCTTCAACTCACTCAGGTTTAAATGCTCTTCTTAGTGGGCTTAGTCAATTAGGCGCTATAACTTTTTTAACTTACCAATTTAATTGATAGGGTCTTTTTACTTTGCTTTTACTTTTTTAAGCTTTGAGGATTTAATTAGTCATATTAGTGAGAAATCAGATCCCTTATCTAAATTAGTTTTGCTAAGTGCCCAACAATATAAATAAAAACTAAATGAATAATCTTCTCATAGCATATCACTATTTAAAATCAAATTGAAATAAAGAAATATTACAAAATTAAGATAAAACATAAACATAATTAAGAATCAACTTTATAGTAGATTCAATACATCAATGGGAAAGAAACAATTTGATCATCTAAATATTCAAAAAAAATAAAAAATAAAAAAACTTGACCATCTAAAATTAAATTAAGAATAAAAAAATACGAACACAAACTTAGGAAAAAAGGGAGATAAACAATTGAATTATGAAGCTCTATAGCAAAATACACAAAAACAAAAACGATTGAGATATTGAAAAGAACCGATAGATCTTTAAACAAAATGAAATAGATAAGCAAAGCTAAATAAAATCAAACCAAATAATATTTTGTAGCACAACAAACTATAGTAATTATCTAAATTATACTTCATCAGACTAACTGATTTAAGATATTAATTTTCTAATTTTTAGTTCCGAACAAATTATAAATATCTTCTTAATTATATATAATTTAAGGATATTGATTTGTGAAATTATACTTTAATTAAATACTAATTTATTTTTAAATTAATTTTATGTTTGAAAAACCAATAAGTATATTTATGATTAATTGATTAATAATTTTTAAAAATAAAAATATAAAAGTCATTGAATATCTATACTATTATATATAACACCTTAGTGTGAGACCCACAATTATGCAATTTTAATCAAATTCTGAGTTCTCAAAATTTTGAATTTTTTAAGTAAATTAAAAAATTTCCATTGGTTCTTAACTACTCATACCTATCTAAGAAAATTTATTTAGATAAGTAACAATTTAGTTCAAATTCACATATAATCTATTTTCTTAATTAACTACTAGATAAATTATTAACAATTGATAAAACCTTTTAATTATTATTGAGGTATTCCAACCAATAAACTTGCATTTTGCAGTCTAATAAAATTGCAACCAATCAAGTTATGGGCACGTGATCTAGAACTTTATCGAATAAAACATCTTATATAATCTTTTTAAAATTTCGTATATTAGTGGGATAATATAAAAGATTTTCAAGTAGTTGAAATTTTCTTTTATTTTACCTATATAAAAGGATTGTGAGGTTTGATACAAATATCATAAGAAAGTACAAAATTTTCAATGAAATTTTTAGAGGGAAGGTCGAAAATTTTCATCACATAATGCACTTTTCAAGTGACGAGAGCCGAAATCTGATGGACTTTTACTTAAATCTTTTCCAACAGATTTTGATGAGATATTCTATCGGTAGTACTTTCTTCTCTCTAACAAAGTCCTGTTGCAAAATTCATAAGAAAGTTATATTATACAAATCTTTTAATTCTCTATTACTCAAAATTTAGTATTTTATTGTCATTTTTATTTACTAAAATTGATATGGGATAGCCCAACAAGCCCAATAGGCCCTGATGCTGCAAAGAGCTTGATGGTCCGGAAGTCCGATGGATTGAGATGAAATTGGGCTTGAGATCTGCAACAAGAACAAACGTGAACTAGCCGGAGTTGCCC
>JACGDI010005498.1:569910-580252 GCA_014898725.1 Jacaranda copaia | reverse complement strand
AATTTATTTCTTTGAATTTCGCATTGATTCAATTGAATCGAGGCAGAAAATTTGTGTTCTATTGGAAGGAAATAAAGTAAAAATCCTAAAATAACGAAGTATAAAATTTATTTCTTTAAATGTCACATCGATTCAATTGAATCGAGGCGAGAAATTTGAGTTTCATTTGAAGAAAATAAATTACAAACACTAAAATAACGAAGTAGAAAATTTATTTCTTTGATGTTCTCCTTTATTCAATTGAATTGAGGTTGAAAATTTAATTTCCTTTTGAAGAAAATGAAGTACAAACCCTGAAAGAATGAAGTATAAAATTTGTTTCTTTGAATTTCTCTTCGATTCAATTTAATCGAGACAGGAAATTTGAGTTTCATTCGAAGAAAATGAAGTTCAAATGCTGAAACAACAAAATATAAAATTTGTTTCTGTGAATTTCACATCGGTTCAATTGAATCGAGGTAGGGAATTTGAATTTCATTCGAAGGAAATGAAGTACAAACCCTAAAATAATGAAGTTTAAAATTTGTTTCTTTGAAGTTCCTTTCTTTGAAGTTCTCTTCAATTCAATTGAACCAAAGCAAGAAATTTGATTTCATTCAAAGGAAATAAAGTACAAACACTGAAACAACGAAGTATAAAATTTGTTTCTTTGAATTTCAGTTCGATTCAATTAAATCGGGGCAGGAAATTTGAGTTCCATTCAAACAAAATGAAGTACAAACCCTGATATAACGAAGTATAAAATTTATTTTTTTGAATTTCACATTGATTCAATTGAATCGAGGTGGTGAATTTGAGTTCTATTCAATGGAAATGAAGTACAAACTCTAAAATAACGAAGTATAAAATTTATTTCTTTAAATTTCACATCGATTTAATTGAATCAAGGCAGGAAATTTGAGTTCCTTTCGAAGGAAATGAAGTACAAATCCTTAAATAATGAAGTATAAAATTTGTTTGTTTGAAGTTCCCTTTTATTCAATTAAACCGAGGCAAGAAATTCATTTCCATTCGAAGAGAATGAAGTACAAACCCTGAAAGAACAAAGTATAAAATTTGTTTCTTTAAATTTCACATCAATTTGGTTGAATCGAGGCAGGGAATTTGAGTTCTATTCGAAGGAAATAAAGTATAAACTCTGAAAAAATAAAGTATAAAATTTCTTTATTTGAAGTTCACTTCGATTCAATTGAATCGAGGTAGGAAATTTGAGTTCCATTCAAAGAAAATGAAGTACAAATGCTGAAATAACAAAGTATATAATTTGTTTCTTTGAATTTCACATCAATTCAATTGAATTGAGGCAGGAAATTAGAGTTTCATTTGAAGGTAATGAAGTGCAATCCTAAAATAACAGTGTATAAAATTTGTTTCTTTGAATTTTACTTCGATTCAATTGAATCGAGGCAGAAAATTTGAGTTCCATTCAAAGGTAATGAAGTACAAATCCTGAAGTAATGAAGTATAAAATTTGTTTATTTGAATTTTACTTCGATTCAATTGAATCGAGGCAGGAAATTTGAGTTTCATTCGAAGAAAATGAAGTACAAATGCTGAAACAATAAAATATAAAATTTGTTTCTTTAAATTTCACATCGATTTAATTGAATCAAAGCGGGAAATTTGAGCTTCATTCGAAGGAAATGAAGTACAATCATGAAATAACAATGTATAAAATTTATTTCTTTGAAGTTTTCTTTGATTCAATTGAACCGAGGCATGGAATTTGAGTTCTATTCGAAGGAAATGAAGTACAAATCCTAAAATAACGAAGTATAAAATTTATTTCTTTGATGTTCACTTCGATTCAATTAAATCGATACTGGGAATTTGAGTTCCTTTCGAAGGAAATGAAGTACAAACCTTGAAATAACAAAGTATAAAATTTGTTTTGCTGAAGTACAATTCAGGTCAATTGAAAGTGCCCAATGAGTTTGAGTACAATTCTAAAAAAATGAAGTACATATTCGAAACTAAGGAAGTATAAAATGAAATTCTTTAAAGTTCAAAATTTAACTAATTTACTGATTCTTTGCATGTTTGATGATTATGCCCTGTTCTGCCATACATTTTACACTTAATTACATATTTCTCAATTTGTGATGGAATTCTCTATGTCCTTCTACACCCAGGCTGAGATCGATAATCAGGTGCATTAATTAGTCCATCATCATCTAGCTGGAACATATTCATATGAAATGTAGGAATAGGGTTTATCACTGCTTGGTATGCTTGTTGATACATCTCAACTCGATAGTGTTGATTGGTGAAGTCATACGATGAAAGTGACCTTGACTCGATATAAGCACAAGTATGTTTACATGGTATTTTATCAATCTGCCATGCTCTGCACGAACAAACCCTGCCATGTAAATCTACAGCATATGATTTATCTTGCTCAATCACCTCGAAGCTCCAACTGCTAGACATAACAACTTTTAAGTTACGATAACGCATATGATTGATTGCCAACTTCTTCTCTTGCTTAGGACATATTTGACCAACCATCTTATGAGATTCTTCTCATTGATCATGCATTATAACCATTATTTGCATGCGTATGTGATCAATTATGGCTACAAGTAGCATAAATCGAGCTGGTTTAATCCAATTATTCCAACATTCTACTTGATTATTATTTATTACCCCCCCTCCCCATTGATCTCCACTGAATAAGGAATTTGCTCAATATGGTGGGTCAGACTGCATAATAAAGTCTCTAGCAAGTGGTAATGACTTCAAGATGCTGTCTATATGTCGTGTATACTCCTGCCTTGTAGGTGCATATGCGGCTTTCATAAAAACAGAGCACCAATGTTTCTTGTTATGTAGAGGATACTTCCTTAATACCTAAATTTAAAATAATAGAACAGTAATTTGCTAAATGTTATGAATTAGAGTTTATTTCACAAATAAAGATAAAGGACACTTACTAGTTTCTTAAAGTTATCCACTAAGTGTCTTAAGTAATATACATGGTGGCTACCGAGAAATATCATGGGAATGGCCGTAAGAAGACCTAGATGTCGATCGAAAAATAAAGTGAACCTTGATAAGCCAGGCAAATATTGAGAATCTAAGACAATTCTTAGCTTGAAGCAAAACCACTCCCAATTAATATTATTTTCAGAGTCAACAACTGAATAGGCTAGCCTGAATAAGCCATCATTGGCATCCTTACTGACAGCACTGAGTAAGCATCCTTTGTATTTATTTTTAATATGGGTTGCTATCTAAAAATATCAATGACCTGCATCCTCTGAGAAAACCAATAAGGCGGGCACTAAAACATATAAATAGCCGATGAAATTTTTGACTAATTGGGTCAATCTCACAGTCTATAATACTTCAAAGGTTTATCTTCTTCATAGCATCACCGTACCACCTCAACTTATCGTAAGATTCTTTCTCAGCACCATGGATATCTTGCATAGCTAATTCCTTACCCATCCATGCTTTATGGTACCTAAGTTCCCCACCATATTCTCTATGGACATCTTTTAATATGGTGGAGGGCCAATAACGTGGTTTTGATCTCAATTTATCCTTTACAATGTTAGCAACCCAAGCAGAATCAACTTTAGGATGTCCCCTTGTTCGAAGATTAGCCTCACCACATATGTGCTATAGATTGCATTTTTGAATGCCAAATAATTTATCAGCCTCATACCTTGATGCGTAGATTCTCCATTTGCAATTTTCATCACTGCAAATGACTATGATTTTTTTGCTGTCATTTTTCTTGTATTTAAATGACCGCAAAGTAGACACCACATAATTCTTAAGCATAATTCTGAGCTCCTGAGCATCCTAGAATGTCTGGCCCTCCCCATATATGCAATTCCTCCATGCATTAATTGAGTTGCTAGTTAAAGCTAATTCATTGTGTGATGCATTGGTCGAACAAATTTTCCACTCGACTGCATCCCTTAAAGTTGACAAATGAAGTATAATTTCATAAAAAAACAAGTACAATTAATAAATTGAAGTACAAAATCCTAGCAATTGCAGTACAATTTTTGATAATTCATTAGTAAAATACTTGAAGTATAAAACTTAAATAATAAAGTACAATTTTATGGAAAATAAAGTACAATTTTAGATAACTGAAGTATATGTTTGCATAAGATGCAGTATAATTTTGATAGTTTAAAAGTATAAACCCTGACAACTGCATTACAGTTTTGGATAATCAATAAATAGAACATATGAAGTATAGAATTTCAATAAATAAAGTACATTTTTAGGTAAAATAAAGTATAAAATGAAGTTTAATTTCAGAAAAAAATTAAAATTTTAAATAAAGTTTGGATAATCAATAAATAGAACACTTGAAGTATAGAACTTCAATGAATAGAGTACATGTTTAGGTAAAATAAAATATAATTTCAAAAGAAAAAAAACACAATTTTAGATAAAGTGAAATTTTATAATAAATTGAGATAATTGAATTACATGTTTAGATATAATGAAATATAATTTTGGAACACTTAAAGTATAGCACTTTAATGAACAGATTACACTCTTTTTAAAATGAAGCAAGTATAATTTCAGAAATGGAAGTATAATTTTACATATAAGAAAGTACAATTTCAGAACCCGCGAAGTATAAAATCCTCGTAAAAGAAGTATAATTTTTGATAATCAATAAATAGAACACTTGAAATGTAGAAAATCAATGAATAGAGTACAGATTTAGGTAAAATGAAGTATAATTTTAGCAAAAAAAATTACAATTTTAATAATGTGAAATATAATTTTCGAATATTTGAAGTACAAAGCCCTGGCAACTGCAGTACAATTTTTAATAATTCATTAGTAGAACACTTCAAGTATAAAACTTAAATTATAGAGTATAATTTTATGTGAAATGAAGTATAATTTTAGATAAGTAGACTACAAATTTGTATAAAGTGAAGTAGTTTAAATATAAAACCCTAGCAACTACAGTGCAGTTTGGAATAATCATTAAATAGAATACTTGAAGTATAGAAAATCAATGAATAGAGTATAGGTTTAGGTAAAATGAAGAAGTATAATTTCAGAAGAAAATAAAGTACAATTTTAGATCAAGTGAAGTATAATTTTCAAATTTCTAAAGTATAAAACCTCAGAAATGGCGGTACAATTTTTTGTAACAGTTTAATTAAATACTTGAAGTATAAAACTTAAATAATGGTGTACAATTTCTGTCAAATGAAGTATAATTTTATTTGCAATGAAGTATAATATAGAACTCTCTAAAGTAGAGAAAAAATTTTAAATAAACGGTGTACAATTTCAAAACTCTTGATGTACAAAACTTTACAAAATGTAGTACAGTTTAGATTCTATAGAAGTATTACCTTAAAACATCACAACTCTTCTTAGCATTGCTGCTTGATTCATCCTTTCGGTTTACCAAGATGTCAACAATGTTCATCTTTATTGTCAAATGCAGTAAGACCATATTCAGAACATCTTCGTCATCAGTTAATGTCACGTACAATCTTTGATGTGGAGCTACATATCGCAAATTGAAGAGCTCGACGTTGATTTCACTCCATTTTCTTGCAAGATTAATGTACATGTCCATTAAAGTCATACTATCCTTAATGGACATTATATAGAGCTTGTCATTGTAGCAGCAAATCTCCAACAATTGATTGAACACTCCAGTTGTACTACTGGTTGACATTGTCAAAAAAATACAAGAAACTCATAAGCAACTGAGAAGAAGAATAAACTAAAAAATAAAGATTAAACCAGAAAATGATGAAAATGAAAAAAGAAGAAGACAATGCAGATGCCGAGTTGATAGTTGTTTCTCGTTTCCGCCTTGGAGCTGCGTGCATTTTTTTTTTCCTTTCTATTTCTGAAAATGATACTGATATTAGTAGGGTTTACTGTTGCCTTTTGTTTATGATAATAAAGAAGTGAAAAAAAAATGAGTGAAAATATTACAGTTAAGGGCATTTTTATCAAATCAAGTGAGTAAGGAGTAAACTCTAAAGTTCTTACAAAATTAGGGAGTTTATTCTAACAAAAATCAAATGGAGATTGATCCAAAAAAAAAAGAAAATGGGTTTGGTACTTTTAAATAAGTCTTCCTATTAAAAAAAGATCATAAATAAAATTTGACAAAATGCAGTGTAACAATTGTATATATTCCATTCAAATGGTATGTTCTTGCATATTTCTATTGATTTTTTGAAATTAATATCATGGATACATATAGCTTAAAAGAATATATCAACGATATATATATATATATATATAATATTTTCTTTTTTTATCGGTAATTCTATCAAATCTAGATATTATGAACATCGTCTCATTTTTGCATTCCAAGCGCTTTTGGGTTTTTCATTTATAAAAGCAAATAATTACATATCAAACGAGAGAATGTATTTACAATTACAAGAAGGAGAACAATTTATAATATTGCCACAGATGATTGAATCACAGAATTCCTTATAACTTGTATCTCATATATAATTCATACACTTTCAATTTTATTTTATTAGCACCCAAATAAACAATATCCAAATGAAATAAAATTATCTGAAAGAGCATAGCACAAGAGCTCCAGATTCACTTATTCTTCAGTCCCACAAATTACAAAAAGAATCATCGAAAATGAAAATCTTGAAACCAAAGTCCACATAATGTGCTTGATGTCTTCTCAACATTTCAAGATACCATCGCAATATTAACAACAATAAAAAAGATGAATTAAATCAAAATTTATAACATTAGTGATCAATTGCCTGTCTCATCATGGAAATATTATTACCATATTCCATGCCTTCAAATTCAAATGTGTCCGCCTCCCTAGTTCTTCCTTCCCACGCATTGTGCTTTCCTTGCGCAAGCCCAAGAGATAGAGATAGGCACATAAAATTATTAAATTTTCCCTTCTCTCTCTCTCACTCTCTCTCTCTCTCTCTTAGTAGACATAAAGTTCTGCCAGCTCTTCCAGAGAATCCGAAGAAAGGTTCGGGTCAGCATTTTCAAGCATCCACAAGAGATGATCAAAGAGGACTACCTCACATTTGACAGAGAGATCCGGATCCCCAACGGGCCCCGGTTCTTGCTTGGATTTCTGAATTAGGGCATTCAGCAAAGGATGATTCAAGTACTTGGAGCTGATCACGTACCTTCTCCTCGAACTCCCCACGAAAATTGTCTCGAATGGCTCCTTCTCCTGCATATTTTCATGCGCAGCGCCCCAAAATTCTTGATAATTATAACGATCAGGATCCCTCGTAGACTTGGATCTCAAGCTACTGTAAGACGAAGTTCGACCCAGTTGCCTCGATAATGTCTTGCATTTCCTGAGTAGGGAATTGATCTTCTTCATGCTTATTTTTTACTGTGTGTGTGTGTGTGTGTGTTTCGAAGGAACAAGTCTGTGTGACTTGATATATACTCAGGATTGGTTTTGGAATATGGGAGAGGTGGGATAAGAATAAAGGAATGAATTTGCGTTCGGGTGGAGGGTCGTCGTATTTTAATCCCGGTGGGGAGGATTGGAGACCCACTTGCAACCGAAATATTTGTTATGACGTAAACATGCCATCTTCTTCGTCCGTGCACAAGCAAACTTGATAGGTATTTTCAAAAATGCCATATCATAATTGTGATTATTTTTATAATATTTTAAGAATCTGTATTTTTATTTTATTTGGTCAGGATTTAATTTGATTCAGTCTGGCTCAATCTATGATCTAACAAATCTCAATCATTGAATTAAAATTTTTTAAATGGTTCATGTTAAAGCTATTTCAATACTAATTTATTTGTCAAATTAAATTCAACCATCTTAACCTTTTTTATATTGATTTGAGTGTGACAGAATTTGCATACAACAATCCTAACAATCTTAACTCTAATTTATAATTTTAAAATATAAATACGAATTGACATGACTTAAAATTTATACCTACTCAATTAATATTTCCCAAATTCATATTAGAAAAAAATCAAAGGTTGTGGTTGTCTTGGTGACTACAATTATATTACAACGTACTAAGGTTCTTAGAAGGAAATGTCAATCCGGATTAACTAACTTAATCATTGCTTTTACCACATTAAAGTGAAGATTTACCTCAAATCGACCGGGTGTTGATATATCTCTTACACAATTCATGATGCGAGTAATTTATATTTGGACATGAGCAGTGGCTCACGCATGAATATATAATAAGACTTATTAGATATGTGCAACTAGATCTAATTTAATTGATAAAATAAAATTCGAGATCTTGAGTTTAAGTCTATTAGAAATGTAAAAAGTATTAATCTTATTATACATCACTGGTTTTTCTTTCATATTTGATGCATGATAAATTATACTCTTAAATAATTATCGATATCTTGATTTAACCAAGAAAAAATTTGTTTATAATTTAGAATATGTATGTCTACTTTGACCCTCACAATATTAATGTCAAAACAAATCCATTTTATGATATGTTTGAGATTATGTTAGTAGATATTTTTATGAGAGCAAAAGTGAGGAGTCGCTTTCCTTCTTATTAAGAGGGTGTTTGGCTAAGTTTATTTAAAACGTTTTATAAACTCCTAAATCTTATAAGGTATTTTTGGAACTTATAAGATGTTAGATCTTATTTTTAAAGTAAGTTATTGAAGTATTTGGATAAAATAAGCTCTTGGAACTTATAGGATGTTAATAATAGCAATTTTGTAATTAAAACGGTTGAAAATGCAGGAGCTTGTTAAAATTTTAAACATAAGTTAGGGTTTTTTAACTTTTTTTAAAAGAGCTTATAAGCTCCTAACATCTTATTTTAGGATCTTATAAATTATTTTTTTAAAAAAATTACCAAACACTTTTTATTAACTTATGAGCTCTTAAACATCTTATAAAATGTTTTGAGGAGCTTTTAAGCTCACCCAAACACCCTCTAAATCACATGATTGAATTAGTACTATAATACTTCAATGGGTTAGTCGTCCGATGAAATTGAAAGTGAGTTTTTATTAAAATTATAGTTGTATTAATTACTTGTGAGTATAAGCAGCCAGTGCGCGCGCGCACTCACACACACACACACACACATATATATATATATATATGTTAATTAAACTTTTTATTTAAATTAAATTCAACCACACCAACTAATCCAAATAAAACATTCATAGCCCACAAGCTTTTGATCAAGATATATTTTGTGCTGTGTTAATGAATACTGAATACCTGTGATATTACTAGCTAGCTTTGTGCTTTCGTAGTGAGGTCATGCTATACTGGTTGAATTATATATAATTAATCTATGGTGAGTTTGTAGGGCGGTAGAAATCTTAGACTTACAAATTAAGATACTGATATATGCGCTGAAAAATCCGCATTGATTATTAATACCAGAGTTGTATAAGTGGGGTTGGAATCTGTAAAGTTACAGATGAATTCAATTAGAATATAAGTATCCAAGCTCTGAAAAGATACAAATATTCATACCCCATAAATATATAAAAGTTTGTTATTTTTCTAAGTTGAAGATGTGTTCTATTATATTATGCTCAACACATAATAATATTCCGTTACTTCATATTTCTTCTTTGACGAACAATCATTAATTAACTTAAGTATTGAAGTCCAAAATCCCTTATCGTTTTTCAGGGTAAGAATTTGCCGGAGAGGAAGACTCCCCAGTGCAGTGTGCTTAGATACATCCATAAATATGAAATTGAGAATACAGAATATGTATACATATATATACACATATTATCAATTTAATTTCAAAAGCAATTAACTTTATGTTACATTGTGACACTAAAGTAGAAAGGAGGAAAAAATCCTCCCAAGTTAAATATTATTAAAAAATGCAACATGAAAGTGAAATGTCACACGAATGTATGGAGACGTGACTCACTGCATTGGGATCAATTATGAAATTATGGTCGTTTCCAAAAAAAATTTTCAAAATACCGTGGTCCAGAATTTGTTGTAAAATCAAATTTTTTTTTTTTTTTTAAATGCAAGAGGCGTGGATCAAACCCACGCCTCTTGCATGAATAATCCCATGCAGAAGGCGTCCGTGAACCTTTGCATTTTTTTTTTTTTTAATATACAAGAGGCGTGGGTCAAACCCACGCCTCCTGCATGAATAGTCCCATGCAGAAGGTGCCCGTGAGCCTTTGCAGAAGAGGCGTCCGTGAACTTTGCAGAAGAGGTGTGCCCGTGAACCTTTGCAGAAGAATTTTTCAGAAGTTGTTTTTTTATAATAATGCATTACAACTGGAGTCAGAAAAGAAAAGGTTCACGGGTGCTTAAGCATCTGGGCGGTTATATATATAACTTCGCGTTCGTTGATTGTTTAATTCATATTATTTTACA
>JACGDI010005498.1:538619-569810 GCA_014898725.1 Jacaranda copaia | reverse complement strand
AGAAAAATTAATGTATTTTATTTATAAAAAAAATCCATGTTTAATAAAAAAAAATTATTAGTGTGGTGAAATAAAATTCATGCAAGAGGCGTGGGTTTGACCCACGCCTCTTGTATATTAAAAAAAAAAAAATTAAAGGCGTGGTGTAAATTCATGCAAGACAGGCCACGCCTCTTGCATTTTAAAAAAAAAAAAATTTGAAAGAGGCGTGGGTTTCACTGTTTTATGCTGAAAGGCGTGGGTGTAACCCACGCCTTTACAATAGTTTTACAACAAATCCTGGACCACGGTATTTTGAAAAAAAATTTTGGAAACGACCATAATTTCACAATTGATCCCACTGCATTGTCTCTAATAGTTAAGCAACAAAATCTGGGCATAACTCTAACACATGGCCTTTTCATTTTTATACATATATAGGACTACCATGGTATGAAATTTTAATCTACTTCTCCGATGATTGTTGGTAAAAAGGCAACGGCGGAACATTCAGGAGCCAGAGACGATAAATGAGTTTATATTAAATTGTGAAAATATAAATAACCAATTGGCTTAAAATTCTCACATTCAACTTCACTTTTGTGTTCAGCCCTCATTTAATTTTTTTTCTTGTGGGTGTGTTTCTTTCCTATTGAGTTTACTCTCCACTTGAGTGGAAGAGAAAAAAAGCCCCCACTTAAATTGAAAATAATAAGAAATCTTTCCTCACTCACTCAAATATGTTTTCAGCTTTTACGCCACACGTTTTTTTCTTGACATTTTCTACCAAAGAGCAGCCTCTGTTTTTCTTCCTCTTTTCTCCATTTTTAGAAATCAAAAACTGACACTAGTATATATGTGATTATGTATTTCTCTCTTGTCTACAAAAATAATAGCTAGAAATCGCAAACCTGTGCACCAAACAAACAAAGGTAACAGAGACTCCGAGTTATATTCTTGGTGCTTTGTGGACTTGCTACATTCTTATGCAATATAAAGATGGCTTTCCAATACAAGAAGGGAAAAGACAGCTTAGCTGCTCAGAGAAAGTGTTGTTGTAATCACAAGTAGTCAAGTCATGGTGGCCAAACCAAGCCTAATTTCCATAAGAAGGCAAATATAATTTAGGGTTTAAGATTTCTGAGATAGTAGATTTTAGTATTAGATACTGAGACTATAGCATTTATTATAATATTTAATAATCATGCAATGCTAAATTAAAATAAATTCAATTTAATCTTTCATGCACGAAGAATGATACTGTAAATCGAGAAAAATATACCCTTTTTTAGTTTCATGTACTTGATTTTTAATTTTTGTATTGAATTCACCTTGTTCTATGCTTGTTTGATGTGTTTTTGTACTTGCTTTTCCTTTGGTTGAATTTGCCACAATTCGATGGATGAAATGGCATAAAAGATCTTCTAATATAATAAAACCATGTTTTCTTCAAGTAATGATTGTGATAGTACGTGTGCAAATGGTTGGTATACAAATACCCACATCTAATCACCTGTCTTCTCATTCATATTAGTATAAACAATTGATTAATGAGGTAAATGTATCCTTTCGACACCACCATCAAGAACCAATGAAACTCTCATGATTATATTAGTCCTAAGACTAATAAATCATGTTTTAATAATCATGCAATGGCAAATTAAGATAAATTCAACTTAATATCTAAAGTACTAAGAATGATATTGCAAATCAAGAAAAAAGTACAATTTTTTTTATTTTTGTACTTGATTTTTTAAGTTATGTACTTAACTCACCTCATTTTGTATTTATTTCCATATTTACATATCCACCTCATCATTGCTATAAAAATTTTAACTAATGAGCATAGTTTAATGTACTCCAAGGGAGAATGATGATGTTTGGATAGTTGTTATCTGGATGAATGGATTATTTTGTATTTTATAAATTGACACAATTGCTTTAGTATTTTTGACATTCTTTCTAGATAACATTTATAATGTGTGTATTTTGGTGATTAGAATGGATGGTATTTACAATTTATATTATAATTTAGAAATTTATTTATAAATAGACGCTGGTAAAGATATATATGTTACATTACAGGTTAGCTCAAATTAAGTATATAAGTAGTATAACTTAACATGCATGAACACAATTTTGAAGTACATAAACACGCAAAATAAGTATCCAACATTAGCAAATTAAGTACATAAATGTAGTTTTGGAGTACATAAATGCCTATACTGGGTACTTTTTCACAGATTTTTGATATCATTCTTAGCACATAAGGGATTGAGTTCAATTCTGCCTAATCTACCCATTGCATGATTATAAAACCATGGTGTATTAGCCCTAGGAATCATATAGTCACAATAAGTTCACTAGTTTTCGATTATGGTGTCGAAAGAATTCATTTAGCTCACGCATTAATAGTCTATACTACTCTGAATGAGAGCGCAAATGATTAGATGTGTGTGTTTGAATTTCCAACAATTTCAACACATACTATCATGACTATTTCTTCAACAAATCATGATTTTGTCATGTTAGGGTGTCTTATGTGTTGTTCCATGCATCGAATTAGGCCTCATCTCTATCTTTGAAAAAGTAAGTACATAAACACAAAAAATAAGTACACAACATTAGCAAACTAAGCATATAAATGCAGTTTTGGAGTACATAACTGCCAATATCGGGTACTTTTCCATCGATCTTCGATATTATTCTCAATACATAAGGGATTGACTTCAATTCATCCAAATCTAGCCATTACATGATCGTAAGACCATGGCATATTAATACTAGGAGTCATATAGTCATGATAGGTTTACTAATTTTTGATAGTAGTGTCAAGAGGATTCATTTAGATTATGCATCAATGGTTTATACTATTCTGAATAAGAGCGCAAGTGGCTGGATGTGTACGTTTGAATTCTCAATTGTTTCAACACGTACTATCATGACCATTTTGTCAACAAAACACAATTTTGTCATGTTGGGGTATCTTATGTGTTGTTCCACATATCGAATTAATCCTTATCTTGGCCTTTGAAAAAGCAGGTACATAAACGCAAAAAATAAGTACACAATATTGGCAAACTAAGTACATAAATGCTGTTATAGAGTACATAACTACCAATGCTGGGTACTTTTTTGCCTTTGTGAGATATTACCTACAAAGTCATGAAGATATGGCATGTTGGCTACCTTTTCATCAACCGTTGCCTTTCCTTTCATCATTTTGCTCAACTCAAGTTATATCAGATCCTGTATTCTGGTACTCCAGTCAATAGACAAACCATCTTCTTTTCCTCCTTCATTATTTCTAGTTGCATCTTCCATATTCGTCACATACTTAAACCCAAACTTATTTCTTGTTTCCACAAGTTCTTTGTACCAATCTAGAGCTCCGTGGATCTTGAAATAAGTTTCTCTTGTATGTCCAGCATGGTTGCAATGTGTGCACTATAGGTTGGATTTATCAACTTGTTTATTGCCACCCCTACCTTTCCTGTAACTCTATGCCTCTCCTTTTTGTTATCCGCCAGCTAACATAGCTAAATTGTCAATGCTTTCAGTAAACACCATATGTACCTCTCTTTGCTTCTCTACTCTCAATATCATTAAGTATGCTTTGTTGACAGTTGGTACGAGTTCCATCACCAAGATTTGATTCCTTATGTTCTCATAACCTTTGTTCAACCCCATTAAGAACTAAACTAGCCTGTTCGATGATGTATAATATATCACTTGCTTTGCAGTACCATAGGTGCATTGTGGTACTGGTAACAAACATTGCAGCTCATCCCAAAGCTTTTTAAGTCTGGTGTAGTACTGTGCCACTGGTTGATTACCTTGAGATATGGAGTTAATCTCTCTCTACAGCTGATACAACAATGGTCCGTTACAATTTTTGAATCTCTGTTTCAACTCCTCCCACAGCTCTTTAGTATATAGATGAAAGCTTCCATTATTTCTTTTGATATTGAATTCATAATCCAGGATCTCACCATGCAATCTGTTTGAATCTACTGTTCAAGTTGCTCACTTTCTCCTTCTAACATGACACATCTCCCATCTATAAACCATAACTTCATCTTTGCTCCTAATGCAATTTTCATCAATCGGCTCCATGAGAGGAAGTTGTTTCCAGTGAGAGGATTTGAAACTAAAGTCATACCTAGGTGATTTGACAACTGGAGCTACAGCAGATTCATCTCTCCAGTCTATGCTCTCCTAATTGATATATTCCAGACACCTCCTTCTCCAACCATAACTTTTTGTCCTTCATTGCCTCCTCCTGAAGATCAATTGATGTTTTTCTTTTTTTCGTAACCCACTCTAATACCATGTTTGGTATCAAAATTTACATAGCAAAAGAAACGAGACTTCATTTTTGAGTCCGTGCTGTGGAATTTGATGTGTATATTTCAGCTAAAGCAAAAAGTAAATAAAAAATTCAGGTTATTCGTTAAAATATAGCAAAAAAAAATGCAACAATCATTAAATTACCGCAATTTTGGAGGCTTTGTAAAAATATTGTAAAGCGTGACTGTAACCCACGCTTTTCTTTAATGTTAATTTTTTTTTTTAAATACTGCCCAAGAGGCATGGCATGGTGCCACGCCTTTTGAGTATTTTTTTTTTTATGAATCCTCAAAAGGCGTGGCACGAAGCCACACCTCTTGCATGGATAAATTTGCACCCCTAGAGACCATGCCATGCCTCTTTGAGGAAATTTTTAATTTTTTTATAATTTCCACAAGAGGTGTGGCTTGGTGCCACGCCTATTGGGTAATTTAATTTTTTTTTGTTTTTTGAAATCAAAATGCAAGAGTGTGCAATAGGCATTTTGCGTGGTGAATATGCACAGAAGACATGGATATAAAAATGCAAAGAGGCGTGGCATCGGGAAAAAAAAAATTTTTAAATAAAAATGCAAGAGGCGTGGCTTTCTTGCATGGTGAATTTGAGGAAACAATTATTTTTTGCCTAAAAATCAACAAGAGGCGTGCTTGTAGCATTAGGGCTAGCATAAAACGAAAATAATTCCGTTTCTATGGTATTTTACAAGATTAGGGTTGACATCAGCTCTAATCTTTTTATTTAATATTTTATTTTATATTTAAATTTTAAATTAATTAATTTTTTTAAATATTTAAAATGAGCCAAAAATGTCGTATAAATTTTGAATTTTTTTTTTGTATAAATGTATTATTTTATAAAATGCAAGTGTTTCAATTGATGTGATATATTAACTCATGAAAGGATGCTTGTAATGTTAAAACGTTGGTCAAAATTGGCATATAAAATCATAGTACATGATTTTATATATTAATATATTCTTGAAAAATTATCATACATTCAAATCATAAATGATGCTTGTAATTTGAAGAATTATCATATATCCTTGAAAAATAATGTATGGATTTTATTTTTTAAGTATATTAGTGAAATATAACATAGATCAGAAGTGTCTAAAATTTTTGAGATTTTGAACCAAATTTATTATTCATAAAGTTTGATACAAAGAAAAAACATAGAATATAAAATATAATTACAAAGTTGAAAGAATCAAGGATGTCGGGCTTGGGCTTCAGCTTCGGCCTAGGCTTGACGGAGAGTTTGTTGTCTCGCACATGCTTGGAGCCAATTCATTTCATTTTAAATACAAGTAGTGCGATCCTTTCCTACAACATGTCTCTCTCTTCGAGCTGAATTATGGACTAATTCAAAATTAAATTCATCCTAATAATCTTCATACCATATCGACTCAAAGCTCCCTTAATATGTTGCCAAGTAATATTTAATGTATAATGTATAATATGACTTGACAAGTAATATTCAATATTGTAATCTTTATTGATTTCAAAAAATAAAAAAATAAAATTCCTCAAAAGGCGTGGCACCAAGCCACGCTTCTTGTGGAAATTATAAAATAAAAAAAATTCCTCACATGCCACGCCTCTCTAGGCGTGCAAATTTAACCACGCGAAGCCACACCTCTTCCAAATTCTAAAAAATATATATATTCAAGTTCTTGGACAGTATTTAAAAAAAATTAATATAAAAGAAAAACGTGATTTACAGCTACGCTTTACAATATTTTTACAAAATTTTCAGAATTACAATAATTTTACGATTGTTGCTTTTTTTTACTATATTTTACTACTTATGGTAGAGTCATTTAATGAGCTATCTAGCAAACAGTCGGCTAACCGCCAAAGCATTTAACACATTAATCAGCTAATCACAAACTGATTAGTAACAAACTAACTAATAGACTGACTGACACGTGCTCCTCTCTACACAACCAAGCGAACTGACACGTATTCCTTACTACACCAATAGAATTTTATTTAGAGAGGCAAATTTTCAGCGTGGCATGAAATTGCCCTTTCGTGTAATTGCCTCTCGTCTTTTCCTTTTTCTTTGTTCTCTTACCAAGGAGACCCAATTGCCAAGCACAACCTGCTTGTCAAATGAATTAGTTCTTACTTCTTAATTTATTTTTAAAATTTTAATATTTTTTTTATAATTAATTATTTATATTACAAAATTATCATTGCTAACTTCTTATAAATTTCAAAATCTTACTTTATCCAAACATTTTAAAAATTTATTTTAAACATAATATCTACCGTCTCATAAACTCTAAAATCATCTTATAAGATATATGAATTTATAAGATATTTTAATATAAATTCACCTAGATACTCTCTTAGTTAATTACAGAAATTAAAAACACATTAGTCTCACTAGAAACGGCCAAAAAAATGAATCAACTAATTTTCCATCAAAATTTGGGATTTTTTTTAGAATGCAAATCATAGTAAAAGGGCGCGTCATTGACTTGATCATATGAGAGCATGGGACTATTCTCGCCATTAATGGTTAGAAACGGAGAACGAAGCCAAATAGGAAAGGAAAAACGTAATGCTGCCGCACAAGTTCTGTGACGGTGCCCTGACAGCTCCAATTTCTTTGAGACAGCAACATTTTAATTTAAGAGGTGTTTAGTTATATTTATTTAAAACATTGTATAAACTTACATCTATGAGATGTTTCCTTATTTTAAAATATAGCATTTACAAAGCAATTCGTAAAATATTTGAATCAAACAAAATTTTTAAACTTATATAAGACGTCAGAAATAATGATTTTATAATCAATCAAATTAAAAAAAATTATAAAAAATATAAAATTAAGTTAAAAGCTACCGAGATTTTTTAGAAAGCATATAATAAAATATTTTTTAACAATTTTATCAAACACTTTATAGATGGGGTCACCCAAAAGAAAAATAAATTTGTCTGGAATACAGGTATAAAACAAACACTAGCCCTCAACAAAGGCAATTAATAATTTGAAATTTAAGGAAATATATTACTTCTCACACAGATTGTTAGAGACTAAGGTTGTTGAGAAAAATAATTCAGGAATAGAACCTTTCTTTTTTTGACAAGAAGAAACAAGCTCCTCCACCCCCCGTCCACACGCCTTGTTTCCCCATTCTCTCCACTTGATGCTTAACCCAGCCAGTATTAGGATATTTCTGGGCCTTACAGCACGTGCATAGCATTCTGACCCTCACGGCCGACCCACCATGAAAAAACCAATTCAAACCAGGACTAGACAGTTCCATATTGACTAGAACGCTTTTCAGTTTTCCAAGTTCCAGCCACAGAATGGGCCAAAAACGTACACCGGATCTCATGTTAATCCAAAAACAAATCGAAGCATTTTCTCAACTCAGTGCCTTCTACCACGATCACGAGTATCATCACCTCTAGAACTTCTCTTATCAGAGTATCGCTCTTCACCCCTTTTCTTATGACCATAGCTATCATCTCCAGCGGCACGTCTATCCCTATGACCATAACTATCATCTCCAGCATCACATCTGTCCCTGTGACTCCCTCGAAGATCTTCATTCCCACTTCTCTTTTTAGTCTCATTTTTGTTTTTCCTGTCTCCACGGCCAACATCATCTACAACCCTCTTTTCATACTTTCTCTTCTCCCGCTCGTATCCATAGCAAGCATCATCATCTTCACGAGTCTTATAATACTCCTTGTCATCCCTCCTATGTTTATGTCCAACATTATTGCCTTGTCTTCTTTTGTGCACTCTCTCATCTACACTACCTCTTCGGACATCTATATCCATTTTTCTTCCATCACCCAAGCCATTTTTTTCTGGGTAGTCTTTTGCTCCATCCAGATATGGACTTCTCTGGCATCGTACATATCCATCATCTACCCTGTGCTCCTTACTTCTTTCACAACGCCCCTCCCTTTCATGTGCATCTCTTCTCCTGTCATCCTGATCTTTGGGGTTATAAGCATCATGCCATTTACAATTTTGTTTTTCGTCATGCTGTTCAGCTTTATGATCTCTTCTCCTCTTGCTGTGTCTTGCTTCTCTGCCATCATCCTCCTCAAAAACCATTTCATACCTAAGAATGATAATCTGGGACATATTAAAGAGGGCAAAAAATATGTATTTTGGAAGAAAATTTTCAGTAGCATATTATATTACTACCTTGTGCTTCCATCTCCACCATGTTGAGTGTTATCATCCTTCAGTATGTATTTAGAATGTGGTTGTTCGGAGGCAGAATCTCCAGGGCAGTCCTTAGCGATGTGATCCAGAGAACCACACTTGAAGCAACCTCCTGCAATAAATGGACACCCAGAATTAAATTTTTAAGCACTATAAGCAAATAATGCAGGCAATTGTTGTTCAATCAAGCATTCTGTTGCACTCCACTGCACTTGGCAAAACAGAAATCACCATGGTTATGCATCAATATTTAGGTTTGTGTCCCTTCCGGAAAAAAAAAAAGAAGAGCATACCCTGACCCATTTGACCTTTGTGTTTGTACTGGGACCATAGTTTTGCAACACTTTGACTAAAATCAACATGAATCCTTCGATCGTCTATCAGAGCATTGTCCATCTGCATTTTAAAAGAAGCCAACACAATCAAAGCAAATATTGCCTATATAGCAGACTCCTGATGTGACTCATCATTCAAGCTAATTATTCTGAACCAGAATATCATTTGGCTATTAACAACAGAATCAAGTGTGCAGATATCGAGCAATCTACTAAGTACAAAGCCATGTAAATGTATGCCTTACTATGTGCCCTCTTGATCATAGTACAAGATACTTGAATCCACTTCCACACAGACTTTCCAGCAAACATTCTATAGTTGCTAGTTCTTTAAATCCGAAGGTATTAGAAAATACACAAGAATAAAATAAAATTTGGCCAGAAACAAAGCAAAATCTTCCCCTGAAGAAAATAGAGAAGTACAATCGCGCATGTCACTTGAAAATATCAGAATTCTTTCTAACTGTTGATTAATTGTCAATTTTTCAGAATTTACTAGTGAGCTTTTGAGATGCAAAACCTACCTGAAGTATAGCATCACACATATATACTCACACTCTTATGTAAATAAGAACTATTGCTCTAAAATTGTTTAATATTAACAAAATCTTTTATACGCACAAAAACAGAGCAAATAATCTCAATTGGGAAAAAATAACACGAAAAAATATCTCTGAAGAACTTTCCTCTTATCATTATCAGCCAGTCGAAATAAAGATAAGAAAAACAAATTGCACAATACATTTAATTAAAAAAACAATAAAGAAAAACAAAATACTTAGCACCCAATGGAAATCAAGCTTAGAAAATCATATTGCATAATCCATGTAATTCAAAATTTTCAGCTCCTAAAATTCAAAGCCAGGGCACAGTAGAGTAACACTGGGTGTCATATAGTACAGTACAATGAGATCACCATATGAAAACATGATCAATAGCCTAGCTCACTTGTAAAAGAAAGAGAAGCAAATTGAATAAAAACTAGGCCAACATAAGCTAGACATATCAGACTATCCTATGTCTAGGCTTCCAACATCATAAAATTCTAGGAGTTACTTAATATACCTTAAAATATGCTTGTTCACAGGCCTCTTTGTCCTCAAATTCTGCCACAAGAAAATAAAAACTATAAGCGGCAACACCAATGATAAATCAAAATCATTACAAATCATAGACAATTGAATATGTCAAAAGCCATTCAAAACTTAAATGATGGATATTGGACTTCTTGTCACTCTTCATAATATTATCATGTCACTTGACACATACAATACCACTTTTAGTTCATCAAAAGATCAACTTCGTAAAACTTAATAACACCTTTACAGAGGAACACCTACACCTGCTGTTAGAGCAATCATAACAAATTCAATTAATTAAAGAATCCCATGCAGGTGTTGACATGACAAAAAACATTGCAAGCTAAATACCACCACCACCTACACCTGCTATTAGAGCTTTCCACATAAACAATCTCATGTAGATATTGGCAAGGCTGAAAACATCACAAGCTATCCATTAACCACAAGAGCTTTCCACACAGGAGCCTGCGCTAGTTATTAGAGCAATCAGTTTTAAGACTATGCAAATGAAAAACAATCTCATGTCGACATTAGCATGATGCAGAAAATTGAACTAATCCATTTACCAATAGAGCATTCGTTAATGGAAGTTAATTGTTCATTTTAAGCTAAGAGTGCTGCTATACAGGATCAAGCTACACCATGCAGTCAGCCCAATATTCTCTTCATATGACAACACAGAATAATATAATCTCAGAATAAAGAAACCAAAGTGCATGGTAGTTAATAGAACAAGATGGATATCAAAATATATTCAAGGAAAGGAGAAACTAGGCCGAGGCACACTATTTGTTTCTGCTCATGCAATTTCCCAAGATCTTAAAGGTAACTCCCAAGGAAGAACAAACTCACCTATAAAGGCGTAGCATAGACTGTCCCCAGTTTTGTGATCTCGAATGACTTCAGCACTGTGATGTAATTTAGCAATGAGAAGCACCTCAAGAAAATTAAGAAATTATAAACGAGAAGAAGATTAAACAGCCCAAGCATTGAGACTCACGATGTTACAACTCCAAAACGAGAAAAGATTGTATGCAAGTCCTCGTCCTGCAGAACGGAAAAATCATAATATTGCATAAAGTAAGGGCCCAACCGAATAGGAAGTTCGGGTCACAGCATCGACAAAAATCCTTGGAAATGTAAAACATGCTGACAATGGACAGCCACTTACTTCAGTTACTGGATTCAGTTTACATACAAATAGCACATTATCAGGGGGCTTTATCTCAGCATCAGGAATGTCCCCTATCTGCAACATAAATTAACTTGTGAGTTTCTTTTCTCAGAAAAGGCCTGTTAACATATGTAAATAAATTTCAGTTCTTCGGAATGCTAAATATTATAATGCATGAAATCCTTACAGTTTCAAGTACTACTGCACGGGAATGAGCATCCTTTGCACGCAACACCTCCTCAAGCTCTTGCGGATTAAGTTGCTCATCCAAAGGGATCCAATCATCTTCCAGCCTCACATCATCATCAACCTAAATTTAGACCAATTACGAAGCCACTGATTACTATCTAACTCACAGAATTCCAACAGTTCATTTTGTTGCATTAGAAAGATGACCAACAGAACATATAAGATAAAAGTAGTGAGCAAAATTGCAACAATTCTTATAAATTCAGATTCATGCAGCTGAGCAAAATTGTTAATTTAGCAAAGAAGTATATTTTCCAAAATCTGTACCAAAAAAGAAGGAATTCAAGTGGCAGTAAGAACCCTACTAATTTTTATAACTTTGTGAAGAAAAATACAATGGTGCTTAACCCACATTAATTATTCCACAAGCACCATCAGTCCATCACTGGTCAGAATTGTCAATGGCTAGAATCTAACTTATTCACTTTAATAAAAGGGTAACTCAAGTGTTCTGGGCTCATATTATATCCATTTTCAGATTAAGCATATCAAAAAATTTAGACTATTCATGTATCAACCCTCTGATGAGCACTAAAATTGACTTCTCAATGTCCCAACAAATAAGAAAGAAAATTTATTCCCAAATATAAGAGAAGTATAACAGAAATGCATCCAGAATCTGAAGAACTAAAACAACAGCAACTACCAGACTCACATCAAACCATAACTTGACTTGTTTTCTTAATATTGAAGAATGATATCGAAGTACAAGTGTACAACCAACCATAAAATCCTTGATCAAATGATTAATATTCATGTCTTTTGTCCATGATCATCTAACTGCCTAGTGGACCATTCACTAAAAATCTATCTCCTGAATGTGCAGAATATCCATAGTGAGCTACATGTTGCACCAACAAAATACAAGCAGAAAATTTATAGAACAATTGATTACTTCATCTTTTGGTTTTCCTTCAGGTGAAGCATCTGGGATCAACTCAGCTAGCTGCGGAGGATCATCAAAGGGATCATCCAATACGTAAGTGTGTTTGATCCTGCACAGTTGAAATAGTTAGAAGAAAAAATATTGAAAGAACTCAAAGCTATATTATGCATGACAAGTGAAACTAGCAGTTAGCAATAAGAGAAATCTAACCTAATGCTTTTATAGGGCCTGCTCTTCTCATCCACATAGGCTTCATTTATTCTTGTAAGTGTGTCCAGCCCTTCGGCAACCTCCCCAAAAACCTTCAATCAAAATAAAAATAGTAATTCAACTGAGTATTCTCCTCAATGATGCATGTTTATTACCATATAAAGATGACAAGGCAATACATTTTAAACATGTCTAATATGGAAAGTATTCAATCAGAAAAGACCATCCTACATAAGCCTCATTTCACATTTGCCAACTACCTGTTTATCTAATCCTCAGAGTGAAGAACATATAGATAACAGATGTCTAAAAGGACTAAGGGAGTATATCACAGCTTGCAAATGTAAAGTAGAGCTTCCTCTTTTTCTGGGCTTCCTCTTTGGGCAAGAGACTAACACATTCTTTTAAAGAAACTATATTAGCAATCCAACTTTACCAGTTTTTAAACCTCAGTAGCACAAAGAGGAAATTAAGGAAAAAAATGCCCATAGTTCCCTTTGGCATCGGTCATACCGGTGACGAATCATTGAATATGGACATACATTATTCTTTTATGAACTTGTTACGTGGAAGATAAATACACAAAAAATGGATACAAATTAATAACTAAGTAATTCTTGTTCACACATATATTCCTTTTTCAGAAAACAATAGATTGAAAAAACTACAAAAAAACTGTTGGAATGCAGCTTAGATCAGAAAACTCACAGTGTGCTTGCCATCCAGGTAATCAAGATCATCACGCAGTGTAATATAGAACTGAAAAGAACAAAAATGATCAGAAGCATTATGATAAAGCATCTTAATGACCTCTGTCAGAAAATTGTTGCTTGTCAACAAGAATATATGCCCAGGAAATTGTACCTGAGAAGCATTCAGATTCTCCCCAGCACTAGCCATTGCTACAGTACCAGTCTTTGAATGTTTTAAATCCAAATGAATTTCGTCACCAAAAAAGCGAGCCTGATCGCCATACAAGAATCTGCAGTCA
The DNA here is from genome assembly GCA_014898725.1 of Jacaranda copaia. Taxonomy (NCBI): domain Eukaryota; kingdom Viridiplantae; phylum Streptophyta; class Magnoliopsida; order Lamiales; family Bignoniaceae; genus Jacaranda; species Jacaranda copaia. Next base: position 556,357 of record JACGDI010005498.1, on the reverse strand, counting down.
TAGGTCATGGAATGGTCAGGCACAGGCAAATGAAATTGAAGTCTCAAGAAAGTAGACAATGATCGAAAGCTATGCAGAAAATGACCAGCTTTGGGAAAACCAGTGAACGTATTAGTGAACTCTGAACTAAAGTTATCTGATATCAACTGTAAGAGCTTAGCATCAAGCCATCAACCATCCATTAGACAACACAAGCTAAACTATAATGTGACACAAAAATTAGGGCTTTAGATACATTGATCAACTTACACAAATATTTCTTACTTGTATACAGAATCGCCACCAGATCCTGTCCCAGTAGGATCACCTGTCTGTCCGGTAAAATCTTTTTGTACTGTGTGGAAGAGGCATCCATTATAATACTTGATTCTGCAATGGAAATAATAAGTTAAGATCAAAACCCATTTAATACATTCTCCTAGCAACCATTTATACAAGTAGGTCTAATCTAAAAGGTTCCTCATAGAAATTGCATGTCCAAGAAAGACCAGAAAGGGTAACTCAACCAATTCAGCTTCACACGTAAATTTTCTTCAACTGGATACAGGCACTACATGTGAGAGGGCAATTCTCCAGAAAATCAGGAAGCAAATGCAACTATAAGCAAAAAGAAACATAACTTAATTCCAAAGTCAGGTTTCAAATATGCTCCAAAACAAAACATTATAGCCGCGACTGGGAATATTGAGACTGTATTCAACAATTTCTGCCAAATTACGTAAACTCAAAGTTGGTATAGAAAAGCTCAAAAATATCCAAAAATTCACGACGCAAGAGGAGAATGTGATCTTTAAAACCTTGGACAAGTGCGGGGTCGGGAAAATTGAACTAGTAAGAAACTTACTTGCACAGCTTGAGAAAGTTCTTGCAGGTCAAGGGGCATCTATCTGTGAACAAATCCACCACCATGTCTCCCAAGCTCGTAACTATCATGACCGACATCTTCCACTGTTTCCAAATTTTCAGAAATTACGGATTGCGATTTGAGAATTAGAGAAGTTAGGGTTTTTTGCACAAGTGGCTAATTCACGAGGAAATTTCTGGTGGGGGCGGTCATACCAAACTGGCTCCACTGGTGAAAATGCCTTCTCAGACCAAGTTTTTATTTCGTTTTGTTCTCCACAGTACATATTTATATTTCTTAAAAATTAAATATTTTTAGAAATTTCTAAGCATTATATCTAACAAATATTCTTTAATGATTATCTTAACGGTTAATTGGGCAAAAATTTCCAAACCCAAGTTACATTTAGTGTTCAATCCCCACACATATATTCTTAGTTTGACTCCCCATCTCAACTTTCATTTAAAAATCACACCCCATTTCTTGTAAAATTACCCAAATATCCTCCACTTGAACAGAAAATTGCAAAGCAACCTAGCAATCATATCTCTTCCGCTTCTAAATGAAATCATGCCCACACGTACACAATTTCTCTCCCCCTTCTTTTTAAAGTCAGCAACATCATTCATTACTGTGACTAAAGCAAATTCCCTCCAATTTTTGTTTTGGACTAAAGCAACATTCATTGTGGACTACCTTTTGAAAACTCCCGTTTGCTGTTTGAAGCATTCTCATATGCTTTTTCATCTTTTTCTTTTGTTCCATCAATTTTATTTCATTTCACATGCTTCCATCATATTAGAAAAGGTATTTTTCTATTAAAAAGCTAGGTATGTAACTATTTTTGTGATATATTCATGAAACATATCTAAAATCTCTATTTCTATGCGCATTTTTAATGAAAACACACTTGAGTTCATGTTTTTTGTATGTGGAAGTAGTATTTTATGTACTAAAATGAATAGTATTAAGAAACCTTATTATTTTGTTATTTAAGCATGATTTAGTGTAATTTGTACTCAAATTTTATGTTTTAAACATTACGAAAGTTGTTTTGAGTTAAACATTACCTTAATTTTATAATGATTGAGTTTGTTTACAATAAGATTAATATAGGGTATGTTGGTGGCCAAATTACACAACGCCCCTTTGTGATATTCGAAATTGACTTATAACCCCCTATGAAATACAGAATTGCACCTGCACCCCTTATATTTAATTAAACTAGCCCACTTGACCCATCTTAGACCTGACCACAAATTAAAATATGTTATGACGAAACACCCTTGTATATATGAGTGAAGAAACCCGTTCATACCATTTCAGTTTGTTCAAAAATTTCGCCATACTAATCCTTTGTTCTTCACCCAAAAAACCCTAATTGAAATACAAATAAAAAATGTACGTCCTTAATGTACTGCAAAATTTGAAGAAATTTTGAAGAATACTTGTAATAGGAGTGTCGAACACCATATTCATGGAGACTTCGTGAAGAAACACAAGTTAGACTGCAAAATGAGGTAATTTAGGGATTGTTCTATTATTGCGATATTTTCATGGACTATAACGATGTTTGTGAATTTTAAAGTTATTCCTTGCCGGCATGTTTTAAAACAATGTTTATATGTTTATGTAATATATGTAGCTAATTTTATGTTGTTCTAAAATGATTGGGTATGTTTGAATATATCATTGTATTCTTTTTCTACATTTCAAAAACTATTCTATTGTGGGCCTTGCTAAGTTGCATCCTTTATGGTATGAAAAAAATTAGTATAGGGCAACATAGTACATTTGTGGGCGACTGTTGCCAATTCATTATCGATTTATTAGTGGTCCCAAATGCTTCTGTTGTGGGGGTATAAAATATGTCATTTTGTGGATAGAAAAAGAAATCTATGGTGGGATATATAGTTGTTCTGTCTTAAATTTCTAAATGTAGCATATATGCCTTAAATATTCATTTTGTATTTATATGCATTAAGAATCTATGGTGGGGACATATGGATGTATATGTATGATTTATTATTTCATGTATTGTGTAGTGGGATATTGTATATAGTTATATAGTAGTCCCAAATCCATATAACACTATTTTTTAACTATTTCTATTATTTTTCTATAGTAGTCGTTCCTAATTGTAGACCTTTACAAGAATTATCTTTCTTGAATGTAGTGAGAAGGTTGATTTTTATATATGGGTAGGTGGCAACTTCATTAGGCACCCAGTGGTGAAGTATGAAGGAGGAAAGAAACATAAGTATTTTGTTGGTGTGGACACTTTGAATGTGGATTTGTTGTGGGAAATGCACAGTCTAAGTGGTGGCAAAAAGGGTTATGTTGATTTTTATTATGTAATTCCTCGTTTATCAATGGAGATTACATAATAGGGATCAAAGAACTAAAGTTGAAGTTGATTTAGGATCTAACAAGCATGTAAATAAGTCAGAAGTGCACTCTATGGATGCTGCAAATCAATCAATTGCTGCAAATGTTGCACATGAAGCAAAATTTCATGCTGAAGGTGTTGCTCATGAAATAGAATTTTTTGCTGCTGGTGATGCTAATCATTCATCAATTAATACTCAGGAGAATTTACTACAATCACAGTTTCATGTGGAGAATACATATCAACGAAATGAGAGAACTTAAAAGAGCAAAAGGAGAAAGAAAGCACAAACTACCAAAAAGAAAGATACTTCTAGAAAAGGCAAGAGTAGGACAGGTGAATCTTTTGGGACAAACAAAGATAACTTTAATAAAGGCAAGAGAAGGGAAAATGAGGCTTTTGGGACAAATGAGGGAGTTTGGACAAATGACTTAGATTCTGATGATTCAGACTACATAGCTAAATCTAGTGAAGAATCAGACATAAATGATGAGGAAGAGTCTGATGCACCCAATGAGGCACTTGAAGATATTGACGAGTCATTTGATGATGACATCTTTTTTAACAAGAAATTTAAAAGCAAAAGAGATTTAATAAAAAAAATTAAAGAAAATGAAGAAAATGGTATCTAATGAGGCCAGAAAACAAAAGAAAAATATGGTTGCAAATCATGAAGAAGTTGGTACAGAGATCCAGGTGATTAAGAAGAGCTGAGGGAGTTGTCTGATGAGGATGATACCGTTCCTAGGGATCCATTCTTCAATGAAGGGTGTAACATGAAGGATTTTAAGATACATATGGGACTTAAGTTTACATCAATCACTCAATACAAAGAGAAGCTTAGAGATTAGTGTGTGAGAAAAAGGTATGAAATACAGATGAAAAAGAATGAGAGTACAAGGGTCACAGTAATTTGCCTCCATAGATGTGATTGGAGAATACATGTATCCAAAGTTATGAGCACACCTGTATTCCAAGTAAAAACTATGAAGGGAAAGCACACATGTGCAAAAAGGGATACCAATTACAAATACTTAGCTAAGAGAATTAAGAATGTTGTAGGGGATAATCCTAATATTAGATTGCAAAAACTTCAGCAAAAGATAAGTAAAAAATATGGAGTTGAGGTCAATAAGTGGAAGGTGTTCATAGTTAAAAAATGTGCACTTAAGTCCATAAGAGAAGCTAATAGTGAAAAGTATAAGTTGTTGTATGATTACTATGCCTCTATAAGAGATAGCAATCTTGGAAGCAAGTTAATTTTGAGAAAACATCCTAACATAAGCATCTCTACTATTGATAGGATGTATTTCAGTCTTGGGGCATTTAAGCAAGGATTTTTTGCTGCTTGCAAGCTTATCATAGGACTTGATGGGTGTTTCTTGAAAACAGTATATGGGGGTTAGTTGCTAGCTCCATTGGGTAAAGACGTAAATAATAATATGTACCCCATTCTATGGCAGTTGTTCCAATAGAGAATAAGGATACATGGTTGTGGTTTCTTGAAGAGTTACTACTTGATATTGGTGAGGTAGAAGAGAATAGATGGACATTTATTTCTAACAGGTAGAAGAGACTGATAGATGCATTGCACCTTTTGATGCCAAATTTTGAACACAAGTTAGTTGATTTAGTTGGTCATTAAAGTCTCTATTTTATGCTTTTCTATCTCTAATACTCTCTCTTAATTTGATGACAGGTTTTGCTTGAGGCATATGTATGCCAATTTCAAGGTCAAACATAACAAACCAATCTTCAAAAAGTTGTTTTGGAAAGCAGCCACAACAGCAAATAAAAATGAATTTGAGTATTGGATGAAAAAGATTGAAAAGGCAGATCCTAAGGTGAATGATGGTATAGAGACAACCATAGAATGGTTAAGGAAAGTGCCACCTATTCATTAGGTAAAGTCCCATTTTTCCACTAATTGCAAGTCTAATATATTAGTTAACAATTTGGCAAAGTCATTTAATAGTTATATTTTGACTACAAGAGATATGCTTATCATCTCAATGTTCGAGTGGGTTAGAGAGAGGTTGATGACAAGAATCCAAGTTAAGAGGCATGGAATGGAGAAATACTCAGGAGAGGCATGCCCTAACATATTGGCAAAAATTGATAGAAATAGGCTGGTTGCTAGGAGTTTTTTGGTAGATGGTGTGGACATGAAGAAATTGAGGTAGAGTGTCCTATGGGAAAATATGTTGTGAATTTGGAGATGAAACGTGCACTTGTAGCATGTTTCAGTAAAATGGTTATCCATGCCCACATGCATACACTACTATTAGAGAAGTTAGGTATAATATTGGGGATTATGTGGACAATTGTTATAAGAATGAGAAGTATTTGCGAGCTAGCAATATATGATACATGGAGTTAAAGGGAAAAATGACTTCATCAAGACTAATCAAGAAGCACTACAGCTCCCTATCATACATAGAAAAAGAGAAGGCCTAAAAAATGAGAAGAAAGGCTATAGATGAAGTTTAGAGTACCTCAACAAGGAAAGGACATACTCACACTTGTGCCAAGTGTTTAAGCATAGGACATAATAAGAGCAGTTGCAAGAATCCTATTCATCCTAACTCCAATCTAAATAAGGTTATATGTTTAAGTATACTTACAAGTTGTTTCAAATTATATTTTGATTATAATCTATTTATTAATCTACTATGTTTGCATGGTAGAGGATGAGGGGTGATAAAGGCTAACAGAATCCTTCTCCAACTGAAGATATCCAAAAAAAGATGAATCAAGCTAGATAAAGAAGTGAAAAGTAAGGGAACAACCATTCAAGGTAGAAGAGCACTCAATCAACAACATCTGCACAGCAAAATCACAAGATTTTTCAAGGGGAGACCAAGCACAATCACAAGTTTTTCAAGTGTTCATTTAGGCCAAGCAACAGTAGCAGTCCAATCTCAAGCCTTTTCAAATCATCATGCAAACCAGGCAACAGCAACAACAATATCACACTCACAAGCAAGAGCTGAATCACAAGTGCATGCTTTTTCATGTGTTTTTTCTAGTGCCTAATCAAGTCAAGCAGTAATTAGATCCCAATCAATTGCTCAATCAAATCCAGCAATAGCAAGATCAAATGCATTTTCAAGTGCTCAGCCAAGTCAAACAGGTGCCAGAGCATTTCAAATGCTTTTTCAAGTGGCCAATTTAGCCAAGTAAGGGCAAGTGCACAGTCACAAGCCTATGTTTCATCACATTTAAGCCAAGGACATACAAGGCATCAAGTAAAATCTATGGAGCCTCCTCAAGGAACACAAGTACAGGCAGTGATTATTGCAACCTACCTTCTTCATAATACATTAATAGTTTGTATTATTGTCTTATCTAATTATAGTTTCATCCTATTAAATACAGACCAACCAAGGTAGAAGAAATGTTGAATTATTAAGTGGAGCGGCACCTTCCAAAGAGCTTTCAAGGGCTAGAAGGGCAACCTTGACAAGAGTGCTTGACAATATTAGAGAGAGAGCCAAACAAAGAACAAGGAAACCATGAAAAACTTGATTCCTGTTTGTTCTCATTAATATGATGTTATTTTAGGTTGTTCAGGATTTTTATGGATGTTTAAGTTAAAATTTTGAACTTCCTAGTGCAACATTATAGGTCTTAATATGTTGTTTCTTTAGTTATATATTAGCAACTTTTGTTATGCAATTTGTTATTATGGTGCAGGATTTTTGTGTTCTATGAAATTGATTTGATATAAGCTTTTGGAGTTTGTGATGCTGTAATTATAGCTTCAGTTGGTTTTGTGGTGCTTGTGGTGCTTCATATGAACTTGTGAAGCCTGTGTTGATTTTCATATGAGCTTCTCATATTTACTTCAAATGCAGCTTGTTTCTTACTTCATTGCTTGCATATTCTTATGGTTATTATATGAGTTCCATGGTGCTTTAGGTGATGCTTGGCTCTTAAAGTTATGAGATAAGGTTTTGGTTGCTTGTCTTTTTGCTTTTTATAATTATGATACTTTAGATGCTGCTTGATCTATGTTGTCATTATAGGCAGTTTTGTTTTTGTCTACTTTTATCATATCAATTTTTTGTTGACCAAAAAGTAGGTTGTCAATGTAATCTTTAACTGTGTTCAGATAAAGGAAAAAATAAAGCAAAACAACATAGTCTACCAATTGCAATCTTACACAATTCATTAAAAAATACAAACATTAAAAATAACAGAAGAACAACAAAACACAATACACAACCTAGTAAAAAAAGTTGCATCAAGAAAACATAAACGAATAAAACACTAAGTTTTTAGCAACAAAACAATTAAAATAATAAAACATGTTGCGGCCAAAACCTAAGAAACAGGTATGTAGTTCCCATTTCTTTCAACTACTTCAACTACTTTTGAAGCCCTGGATACCACTTCATTTTCCTCATCACTGTACCCACCACCATAGCTACCTATTGAAGGAAGATCTACTGGAGTTTTGCATGGTGCCCACACACTTTTTTAAGTTTCAACCAAGCAAAAAAATTGCAATTTTGAATTGGGTAATAGTAAAATAACTTTCCTTTGTTAGTTTGTTTTTATTTTCAACTACCACTATTATAGCCTTTAATTGGCATTTGCAAGATGGGGTAAAGGACTACTTCAAATCTAAAGAAGGTGTCGTGCTCCTTCTTCTCATATTGCTACTATTACTTGTAGTAGCCATAGATGGTAAAGAGCTTTGCAAGGGAAAGAAAAATAACTGAAGAAGATGTTTGACAAGGAAAGAAAAAAGTGCTACTTTTCTAAATGTTCATCAGGGCTAAAAAAGAGAAAGCATACACAAAAATTCAATCACAACTACAAATTTAGTGTGTGAATATCATATTCTAAAATTGGGTGTGGAAAGCTAGATTTAATTAAACATAAGGGGTGCAGGCGCAATGCTGTGTTTCATAAAAGGTTATAAGCCAATTTTGAATATCACAGGGGGGCATTGTGCAATTTACCCATATGTTGGCAGTGCAATTTCTAGGGCTTATATTCAAAATATGATTTGTTTGAAAGGTTCACAGCATGTTTAGTTGTTTCCTATTGTTCAGGAAAAGAAGCATAGCATTAATTTATTATGTACAGTGTGTATGTACATCTAGTACAAAAGTACTCTATTTTAGTATTTATTTTATATTTTCAATATGAAAGCCTTAAATGTAAGTATATGTGGAGATGTTTATATTATTTATTTTACATTATTTCTATATTTGTAGCAATGAAATCAGAAACGTATTACCATTTCTCCTTGGCTTATTTTTATATAGTAATGAAAGAGTTGGAACCCAAAATTAGGTTCTAACACAAACAGGCTCTTAAAGAAACCACATTCTACATATTTTACAATATGCTACAGTTGAATTACTGTTGCTTCAATAGAACTCAGGTGATTATAAAACGATTTAACATACGAACGACTTTATTTGTCTTCAGTGAAGACATCAAAACTTCTTTTCGAAGGCCAAAGTTTTGTTTAGTGTTGGGATTGTCTCATGTTGGGCAACTGATGGATGTTGATTTAAAGATGAAGTCAAACATTGTTGATTGCTTGTTTTCGAAGAAAAAAATTTGAATGTTAACCGTGTACAAATATTCAAAAGGTTATAAAAATTTGTGAATAGACATAATAATTAGGATATTGAAGATTTGTTAGGTTGTACATACTTTTTTTTTTAATTGTATTTTGCTTCCAATGAGCAACTACTGCACACCTTGTTTTGTTAGCATTTACGTTGATGATCTATCTTCTATTGGGTTGCATACATGAGGGAAGGCTACATACAACTTTATAATGGCAACTTTATGCATAAGGGGAGGTTACATGGGCAAAAGTTGTATACAACTTTATAATGGCAATTTATGCATAGGGGGAGATTGCAAACAACTTTAGGAAATGGCACATGTTACATGTTACGTAGTACCATTTTCTCAAAAATGATAATATGTACAACGAGAAATCAATATAACAGCAAGAAATGTAAGACACAAAAGATGTACAAAACAATCAAAATTCATTAAAAAAAGCAAAATTTTAAGTACATAACCCCTTATCACAAGTACACAACATATTCAAAATGAGTACATAACCCTATCCCCAAGAATATAAGTGCCAAAATTAGGTACTTTTTTCTAGATTCTGAGCTCATTTAGTGATGATAGGTTTGCCGATGTAGGGGGTGTCATTGTGATTTATTTGTCTAATGTGTCAGTGCTTTATAATAGTAGGAATGGCACCAGAAATGGTGGGATGTGGATCTTTACGTTCCCAACCATTCCAACAGTGCTATGACGATCATTTATTCAACAAATCATGCATATAATGTTATAAGATCACCAATATGTTGTTCCATGCATCGAATTGTGGCTAAAATGGGCTTTTGGAAAAGCAAATATAGAATCCCTAACCACAAGTACACAACATAGTTAAAGTGAACACATAAACCTAATTTCTAGGTACATAAGTGCCTAAACTGGGTACTTTTTTCTAGATTTTCAGTATCATTCTATGAACATTGGGAATCGTTCTCTATTCACCCTAATTTGGCCTTTACATGTTCATAAAAGCATGAAGTATTATACTCAAAACTCATTTAGTGACAATTGGTTTGGTGGTGTGGGAAGAGGATGCCATTGTAATTTATTTGTCTCATGCGTCAATGCTTTATACTAGTAGGAATGATGCCGAAAGTGGCGGGATGTAAATCTTTGCATTCCTAACCATTCCAACATGTGCTATGATGACTATTTATTCAACAAATCATGCATATGATGTTATAAGATCACCAATGTGGCATTCCATGCTTTAAATTGAGGTTAAAATTGGTTTTTGGAAAAGAAAGTACATAAGCCCTTACCATAAGTACACAATATAGTCAAAGTGAGTACATAAACCCCGTCTCAAAGTACATAAGTGCCGAAATTAGGTACTTTTTTTGGATTTTCAATATTATTTTGTGCGCATGAGGAATATTCTTCGTTCAACCTAATCCGGTGATTACACGACCATAAGACCACCAAGTATTGCACCCATAACTCATTTAGTGATGATAGGTTTGGTGGTATATGAGAAGGATGCCATTGTGATTTATTTGCCTTATGTGTTAGTGCTTTATACCAAAAAGAACAATACTAAAAGTAGTGAGATGTGAGTCTTTACATTCCCAACCATTCCAACATATGCTATAATGACCAATTATTCAACAAATCATGTGTATGATGTTATACGGTCAACAATGTGTTGTTCCACGTGTCAAATTAAGGTTAAAATTAGCTTTTGAAAAAGTAAGTACAGAACCCTTGACCACAAGTACACAACATAGTCAAAGTGAACACATAAACTGCATCCCAAAGTACATAAGTGCCAAAACTAAGTACTTTTTTTTAAGATTTTTAGTATCATTCTAAGCGCATGAGGGAGTGTTCTCTATTCGGCCTAATCTAGCTACTGCACAACTATAAAACCATGAAATATTACACACAAGACTTATTGTTGTTGTGATTCATTTGCCACACACATTAATATTTTATACTAGTATGAATAATTCCCGACCATTCCAACATGTACTATGACAACCACATATTCAACAAAGCATCCATATGATGTTATAGGGTCACTAATGTATTGTTTCACACGTCGATAGAGGTTAAAATTAATCTTTGGAAAAGCAAGTACATAATCCTTTACTACAAGTACACAACATCTACAAACTAAATACATAAACCATGTCTTCAAGTACATAAGTGCCAAAACTAGGTACTTTTCTAGATTTTTATATCATTCTCAACACATAAGGGAATGTTCTCCATTCTGCCTAATCTACCCATTTCATGATTATCAGACCATTAAGTATGATCATAAGGACTCATTTAGTGATGATAGGTTTGGTGGTATGATCATAAGGACTCAATAAGTGATAATAGGTTCAGTGATGTAGGATGAGGGTGTCAGAGTGATTTATTTGCCTCATGCATAAAGGCTTTATACTAGAAAGAATGCACCATAAGTGGTGGGATATGGGTCTTTATGTTCCCAACCATTCCAACACATACTATCACGACCACATATTTGATAAATCATGCATTTGAAGTTATAGGGTCACCAATGTATTGTTCTTCACATTGATTGAGGTTAAAATCAACCTTTGGAAAAGCAAGTACAAAATCCTTTACTACAAGTACACAACATATGACAAAATAAATTCATAAACCCTGTCCCCAAGTATATAAGTGCTAGAACTATGAACTCTTTTTGAATTTTCAGTATCATTCTCAGCTCATGAAGGAACGTTCTTCATTCTGCCTAATCTACCCATTTCATGATCATTAGACCACAAAATATGATTAGAAGAACTCATTTGGTGATAATAGGTTCGGTAGTGTAGGAGGGGAATGTTAGAGTGATTCATTTGCCACATGCGTAAGGCAATTATACTAGGAAGAATGACACCACAAATGGTGGGATACGGGTTTTTGTGTTCTCGACTATTCCAACCATAATATCACGACCACATATTTGACAAATCATGCGTTTGAAGCTATGGCGTCACCAAAGTGTTATTCCAGGTGTCGATTAAGGTTAAAATTGGCCTTTGAAAAAGAAAGTACAAATTCCTTGCTACAAGTACACATAAGTGCCAAAATTGGGTATTTTGTTTTTTGGATTTTCGGTATCATTCTCAGTGCATGAGACTACATTTTTTATTCTGCCTAATTTGCTCATTTCATGATCATCAAACCACAAAATATGATCATAAGGACTTATTTGGTTACAATAAGTTTGATGGTATAGGAGAGGGATGTCGATGTGATTCATTTGCCTCATGCATAAGGGCTTTATACTAGGAAGAAGAATATCACAAGTAATGGGATGTGGGTCTTTGTATTCTTAACCATTCCAACATGTATTATCATGACCATATATTTGACAAATCATGCATTTGAAATTATGGTGTCACCAATGTGTTGTTTCATGCATCAATTGAGGTTAAAATTGGCCTTTGAAAAAGCAAGTACAGAATTCCTTACCACAAGTACACAACATATACAAGTTGAGTACATAAACCCTATCCCCAAGTACATAAGTGCCAAAATTGGGTATTTTTTTCAAAATTTTCGATATTATTCTCATCGCATGAAGGAACATTCTCCATTCTGCCTAATCTACCCATTTCATGATCTTCAGACCATGAAGTATGATCAAAATATTTTATTAGGTACTTTTTTCTGCATATCCAATATATTTTTTTAACAAAAAATGGTATTTTTATCTATATTTAAGGTATCCAACAAATTTGGTAATGTATATAAAAAATGTGATACATTATACTACATGTAATTCTAAACATTCCAACACGCACTATGTATTATTGGGTTGCTCCACACATTGAATTGAGATTAAAATCATTCTTTATAAAGCAAGTACAAAAGCCTGATTGTAAGTACACAACAAGTGCAGTTTCTATGCATAAATGGATGTCTGAAGTATATAAATACCTAAAATGGGTACTTTTTTTTGCATATCTAGTATTATTTTTAACAGAAAATGATATTTTTATATGCATTTAAGGTATCCAATAGATTTGGTAACGTATATAAAAAACGTGATACATTACACAACATGCAATACCAAACATTCCAACACGCCTTATGTTTTATTACGTTGCTCCACTTATTGAATTGAAGTTAAAATCGTTCTTTGTAAAAACAAGTACAGAAATCCTGATTGTAAGTATAGAACAAGTGCAGTTTCAGTACATAAATGCATTTTTTAAATACATAAATGCCTAAATTTGGTATTTTTTTCTAAATATTCAATATTATCGTAAGTAGAAAATGGTATATATTACATTACAAGCAATACCAAACATCCCAACAAAAGGTCAACTAATATTATTATATAACAGTCCAAATATTCTAGATATAACATGTGCTTCAAAAAAGCAAAAATTAGCAGTTGTCTTTGGTCTTTGAGCACTGTGCAATCTTTCTTACATTGATTGTATCCCTTTTATCCACCCTCTTCTTGCAAATTAATAATGAATAAAAAAAGATATTAGTTACATAGTAATGACAAGAAGGTATAACAAGCACACACATGCCACATAATGGTAAGCAAATACATTAGCAAGGTTAAGGTATTCTAGCTAGTTGTAGCTTCTTTGCATATACGACGATTATGCCCAGTCACCACATACACTTCAATACCCGAATATCAATTTGAGATGAAAATCTTTGTGTCCTTCTACAACCCAGCTGAGGTCTCATTAAAGTCATGTTCTCAAAAATGGACATGACATATAGTTTTTCATTGTACATACAACTCCCTCAAAGTTGAATTTGAGGTTTTTCCTCACTACCCAACATTTTCAGGCTAAAAAAACAAAATTAAAATAACTGCTACTCACCAAAGATTACACTGCTACTTTACCATGCAACAATGGAGACAAAGTAGGCCTGCTTTTTATAAGTATGTTGTAGTTGATGAGAGAGAGAGAGAGAGAGAGAGAGAGAGAGAGAGAGATGGGTGTTGGACAAAGTAGGCTTACTTCTTGCTAATATGTTATAGCTAATTATAGAAAATGAAATAAAAAAAAAAAAGGACAAGGAAGCATTGTGTTCCACTGTGGGAGAAAAATAGAAAATAGACAAAAAAGATTGAGGGAGACGAACTAGGACATCAAGGTTTAGAAAGGAATAAGGAGATGAGAGGTGAAGGCTGAAATCAAACTTCATAGGGTGAGTTGAAAATAAGAATTGGTTAGGTGAGGACTGAATACCAAGTGAAAAATAGGTTTAGGTATTTTTAATTAAATTACCCTTATCTTAATGAATAAATGTATTTATTTAAATTATTGTGAAACTACAAAATTTTAATGTGTCAGTTAACCAAACAAAGTTTACATAACAAATATTTATATAAAAATTTATTTCTTTCTCATAATAAAGTTGATTATATTCCATTTTTTTAAGTCATTGTTAAAATATATTCTTTTAAAATATTTCTTATGAACCAATATTAATATAGTCAAGCTTGTTTTCTAAAGTTTGAACTTCAATGGCTCAAAGGTTGCACTTCAGCCTAAAGGCAAATGGTGGCAGTGTTTTATTTTCTTGGTTAATTTTTGTACTATTCACTAATATGTGTATGAGATGGATCAACAACACTTAAACACTTTTGAATTATTTCCATAATACTTTCAATTGAACTTTGACATGAATAAATAGTTAACCTAATAGAATTGTACTCCCAAAATGAAGAAATGCCCAAGCCCACAAAATCAACATTTTAATTATTGTGTCCTATTAACCTGACGAGCAGCCCAAATAGTAACCCGTAATTTGATTGTCCAATTGAGACACATAGAGGCATCTTCAATTTTTTGTATGGTTGTGATGTGTCAACCGTACAAATAACAACACTTTTTTTGTTTTTTTGGCAAAAAATAAGATTTCATTAATTAGGAATCAATACAAACAGCATTTGCAATAAAAGGGGAAGGATTATAGTCCCAAACCCTGTAATTAGACATAGAAATCGAGGCCCTAGCTATAGTATGAGCCACTAAATTCACAAATCGTTTAACAAAAGAAATTTTAACATCAACTAGATAGATATTCTTCCAGCTCATTTATCATCTTAATCACTTCATGAGAATCAGATTCAAGAATTACTTTCTAGAAACTAGAATGTTTAATCCAACTTAAAGCTTCTCTGATTCCAAAGCATTTAGCCAAGCACACATCAAAAACTCATGGAATAACTTGGATTCTGGATGAACAAAGTAGCCCCAAAGTCTCAAGCAATCCACCCCACTCCCGATAATGTATCCTTCTTAAAAATTATTGCGTCGACATTAACTTTTATCCATCCACAGTCAAGTATTGTCCAAGCTTGACCATGATCATTTTGTCTGTATGTAGCAGCAACATTTCGGTCTTTCTCCCTAGCTTTACGCCATTGAACTAGAGAAGAATTTGCAATATGAAGAATTCCAATGGTTTTCATATACTTACCTTTCCAAACAATATCATTCCTATGCTTCCATAAACTCCAACATATCATGAGAATTTGTTCACAAACATCAATTGAACATGTTGAGAAAATCAACTTTAGCCAATCAAGAACGAAAGTACCTATCCCTCGAATAGATCCACCATTTGATTGAGTCTAGACATATTTTGCCATAAAATAGTCAACAAGAATATGCAAGTTTGATTCTTCTTCAACACCACAAGTTGGGCATAAATAGTCAACATCAACCTTTTTCTATTGCAATCTGTTTTTCGTTGGCAAACAATTATGTGTAGCTCTCTAACACAAAATTTTAACTTTTGAGGGGTTTAACATCTTCCAAAATTTATTCCAGAAATGAGCTTCCTCATTCATTCTATTTGTACCCTCTAGAAACTTCAGCACTTTGTATGTACTTCGCACCGAGCATCGGCCAGATTTCTCCTTGCTTTAGAACCATCTATCCTCAAAGTTGTTCAAACTAATAGGAATTTGGCATATGAGCCCCATGTCCCCTTCATTAAACATAGAGACTACTATTTTAATCTTTCATTCCTTTCTATCATGGTCAGTGAGATCCGCTACACGTAAGTTGCAAGCATAATCAGTTACAATAGAGGTAATGAAAGGATTTGATTCATGTGGGAGCCAAGGATCATTCATGATTCTAACATTTAAGCCATTCCCAATTCTCATACGACAACCTTCCTTAAGGAGTTGTTTTGCAGCCAACATACTTTGCCAAACAAAACTCTAGTTTGAACGAATTTTTGCTTCCAACATAGAACATGAAGGAAAATACCGTGATTTAAAAATTTGAGCAACAAAAGAGTTTAGATTAGATAAAATTCTCCAGCTTAGCTTCTCTTACATAGTAAAGTTGAACTCATGGATTTGTCTAAAGCTAAGATGCCCACAAGCTTTAAGGACACTCAGTGTTTTCCAACTCATCCACTTAATACCGCCTTTATCAGCTGCTCCTGAGTTCCACCAAAATTTGTTCATCATTTTCTCCAATTGGGAACAAAGGTCAAGAGGTAATAAGTACACATTTATCGTGTAATTTGGAATCGCTTGTACCACTGCTTTCAACAAAACTTCCTTCCCCTCTTGACAGAAGCTTTCTATTCCAACCTTGGATTCTTTTCCAAACTTTTTCATGAATATAGGCAAATACCTCCTTCTTCTTAGATCCCACCAAGATTGGTAATCCCAGATACATGTCCTGCCTTTGTTCTTCATCTACAAATAGCAACACTTAAATACTCTAAATTTCATCTTCAAACAAATTACTGAATTTTTACTACCGCTATTTATGTACAACCTATTGTCACACATTGCAACCTTATTCTCTTATGCAATTTAAGCATTAAAGGATTATAATTGAAATCTTTTCAGTATTTCTCTGACTCCTTTGTATTTGAAGCTCTAAGTTTCTTAGTTCTTTTTTTGTTTCGAAGATCAATTCTTTCTACTTTTACTAGTTAGAGAACACAAAATAGATTGACCCAAATTGAAGTTGCCCTTAATTTGTAATGCAACCCTCCACTACTTTATTTGCATTAAAAGGAAAAATAAAATGAAACAAGAGACACTAGTATTCCACCCCTAGGTGTACACCATTTATATTCATAAAAGAAAATTGTGATTCGTTGCAGTATAAGCGGTTGTTTAATTTTATTTTTAGGACCCATTTTTAAAATAAAAATTAAAAATTATCACTTTTTCACTATTTTTATTTAAAATTTTCTTACCTTCATTTTCAAATTCTTTTTAAACCTAACATATCATCATATTATCATATAAATTAAATTCAAATTTGATTTAACATAAAGTACCTACTATCATTTTAATATTAATAAAGTATACCTATATCTTTAAATAAAATTAAACATAAAAAAATATAAATAAACTATCTGTTCAACCATATACCTATTGTAATGATTACTTTCCAACAAATTATCCAAACATATTTTTATTTTTATTTTAAAACTATTATTACCTTTCCAACTTTTGAAAATGGCTAAAAATTGAAAATAGCTCTGGAAATAACATCAAATGGCCATACATGTTTTGATTGCAAAATAAATCTTAAAAATATCTCGTTAGTTTTGCTAATTTACTTTTTAGGGCAAATTAGGTTGTACCGCCCTGTGAAAATGGTAAGAGCAAAAGGGCCCCCTATTAAAAAAAAAATAGGTAACAAACCTCCTTGTGATTTTAAAATAAGAGCAAATTACCCCCTCTATGCCATGGTGTAATTCACTTGTGACAAGTGTAGTTGTTCTAGTATTTTTATTATTGATAAGTCAATTTTGCCCATGAATATCAATCATTGGATGAATTTAAAAACAAAATTAATAGTTCAAATTACTTCTACCTATAAGAAAAATATAAAATATTATACATATATTTATATATAGTTAAATTTATAAATGCATATTTATATATATAAACCCTACATCTCCCTCCCACCCCCAACC
>JACGDI010005498.1:524869-538519 GCA_014898725.1 Jacaranda copaia | reverse complement strand
ATTTAAATTTTACAGATAAATTTATATAAAGATGATGTTATTAAATAATTATATTTATTATCATATATATATATGATAATAACATCATATTTACTAATATATGTGTATAAATATCTTATTAAAAAATAAATGTATATAAATATTATATAAATTTTTTAATAAATATATATAATTGTAACAACAAATTTTCTTGTCTGCAAAAATCAAAATTACAAAATAAGAAAAATTTTACAAATAAATGCAAAATCAATCAATTAATCGATTGTGGATTCTATCTCTAATCTACTCCTCTAATTCTTCCCTTCCAAATATAATCTTAAATTTAACAAGTTCCACAAAAAATGCTTAAACGCCGTAGATCTCCCTTAAATTTGAAAATAACGCCAATTCGAGTGCTTCGCACTTTGATCTCGAATCAAATGCCACAAATATATGAGTTCCACGAAGAACACTTTGAACATCGTAAATCTCCTTAAATAAAAATAATGCCAATTTGGGGGCTTTGCACCTTGATCTCGAATCAAACGCCAGAAATATATGAGTTCCGCAAAGAGCACTTTGAATGTCGTGGATCTCCTTGAATTTAGTTGAGAGAATTGCTGAACTTTTTTCAAGTTTCTCTCGTCTGCTAGAATTTGTATTGTGTCAACTAAACTGGAATCACCCCTTTTATATCAGTGCTTGAAGGAAGACTTTTTGATTGACATGAATCCTTCAAAAGCTATCTCTTTGACAAGATAATATTAGATATCAAGAGATAATTTGAGACACATTTGATTTGATAATATCAAATAATATCAATATCAAATATCTTTGATTTGATTGATCTATGGATGCAGACACTTCATCTTTGACACGTGTCAATATATGATTTGAATATAAAATAAATACTAAATTATTAATTAAAATTAACTATTTATCTTTTGGAATTAAATTTAATATATTCCAAAATTTAAATAGAAAATTTTAAATTAATATTTAATATATTATTTTATACATGTCAGTTCTCAATTGATCAGAAATTTAATATGTTTACAAAAATATTTAATTTGAAATGAATAATTAGAAAGAAAAAAGATATAAACACAATTTGTTTAAATGTTATAGATAAACTTATATATGTATATATATGCTATACATGTATTTAAGTATAAAAAAATATGCTATATATTTTTATGAAATTTCAATTTTATTTACTTTGGAATGAATTAATAGAAAGAAAGATGAATATAATTGATAAGATAAAAGTAAAACTAATTTTAATTATATAAATAAATTTATCTATGTATAAAATAAAAAATATATGAAAAAATATAGAAAATTGGTATGAAGGAGATGAAAGAAGACAAATAAAGATATATTTAAAAAGAAAAAATAAATAAAATAAAAAATATATAAAATAACTAGGGATAGTATGGTCCTTGTACATTAAAATTAGGGCTAAATTGCAGCAAATCAAGATGGGGAGGCAATATGCATAATTTTTAAAATCACAAGAAGGTTTGTTGCCTATATTTTTTCATAGGGGGTCTTTTTGCTCTTTTCCAATTTTATAGGGGGTAAAATGCAATTTACCCATACTTTTTATCATTGTGAAAAAAAAAATTTGTGTTAAAAAATTTTCATCCACATTAATCTTTTCTATTATCATGCTCCATTGTTAACTATATTGCTTAGAAACATGCGTGATTTGAATTGTTTTATCATAGTAGGTTGTTCTATGTTAAATTCAATTCACTTTGTTTCACTAACGCTTGGTCTCTTTCACGTCATTATAACTATTTAAGAGCATCAATGCATCAATCCATATAGATCAATTCATACGGAGGCTTCCAAAGATTTATGGATTTTACTTAAGTGCTATTTATCTCAAAACTTCAAATAACAATTTTATAATTTATTTTCTCCTATAGATCACACATATTGGCAGAAATTAAAAAATATTTAAATATATTCTGTTTAATATCTAAACACCATTTGAATCTGTGAAAGCTTGAAAATTGTAACATGTTTCGTAGAATAGTTGATAACTGCAGAAGTGAGATGACCCTGAGGTAAAAAAGATCAAAAATTAAAAAAGCATCAAACTGAAACTAATATCTTCTTGTTCCTCGCTTATCTCTCGTTTGCTTTTGCTCTGTCGGTTTTCAGATAGAACTTCGATGACTTTTGTTCGCAGCATGTTATTAATAATTTATCATAACAGAGCAGATGCACAAAAGTGATTTTAATGCACATCGCAGAATTGTTGAGTTCATTTTAATTTCAACTTAAAAGCATTTTCAACTGTGGGTGGAGAAGAAAAATATAACTAAAATCATGAAAGGGGAGCAATGGAGCATTCCTGAGGACTTTAGTACTTACAAGCTTTAACAGATACAGTGACGGTAAAAGAAAGCAACCATGAGAATGCATAGGTAACACAGAGAACCCACCCACTGCTAGAATAAATTTCCTGCAGCAGCGGCCGGAGCTCAATTTCTCACAGTGCAGCAGAGAATTGTGCTTCTCTTGTCATGACGACAACCTATACTGGCTGAGTGGCTTTACAACAGGGTATTGGTTTCTGTGAACTCAAATAATGTAACACAAGTTCCTTTGGTCGCAACCCCGTACGGTTCCCTTGGGATGTAATGTCCATCCAAGGATGAGAAAGGCTAATAACACCAACAAACAAGTTTTCAAATTTCACTCATGGACAAGCCCCTGTTGTGCAAACCTTACATCGCTTTCATTTCTTGACTCATGGAGATCCTCCATATATTTCCAAGCCTCAAACAGAACGCAACAAGGGGAACACCAGATCAACCAGAGAGATGATGACTGTCCTCTTGAGAAAGTCGAACAGATGCAGCACGAACCATCTCAACGAGATTGTGGTCAAGTGCATCAAGCTCACCAGAATTGCGGAGTTCGTGATATGAAGTTGCCATATAATCTGCAGCAACTTGAGCCAACTTCCAAAGGGAGAAATTAGCAGCGACTTGAATTACTTTGGTAGACAAGTATCTAGAAGAATCTAAGCAAGAGATGACAACTTTATGAGATTCTTCGTGAAGGTCTTCAATGAGCCAAAATTCAGCAAGCCAACAGAGCTCTAAATATGTTCGAACTTCTCGTAATTTCTCCTCTGGATCCAAATTATCCCATAGACAGTCAAAAGCAGGTACAGGTAACTGATCAGAATAGAACCAGCTAACCAGTTTACTGAGTGACTCCCAACTCACAGGGACCTTGATGGTTCGCGAGTGGCTGCAATAACAATTGCAAAAACAGCTGGTGAGGGGCGAATAAGAAACATCTTGATTCTAAAAGTTTAGCCACCAAACAACTGCCTGGTATAATCCCTAGAATATGCTTCTACTCTAAAAAAGATACCTAAGAACACCACTTGGTCCTTCACTATATCAAATTCAGTTGAGCTTCAAAGAGTTGAAGCTCATGGTGGTCGAGTTGTAAGAATTTGGAACAGACCAGATCACAAACTGTGGTTGTCAAACATATAACTAGCAGTAGACATGGCTGTGAACAAGTTGCAAGCATACAGGTAAATAGTGGTTGTGTGTAATCTACACTTAGGGTATAAGATTTCAGGATGTGAAGCTACAAATGCCCTTTGTTGGCCCAAATTTTAACAAAATCTTCATGTATATTACATTTTCGGTGTCATCAACATTGTAATAGAGAAAGCCTGTGAGACTTGACCTTCCATCCCAGCGATATTTATGAGCAAAGGATCAAAGTTCACTGCTAAAAACATATCCAATCTTGTGGACTGGATACACTAAATTTTACTCGGGAGCAATAATGCGATTACCATCTAGATAACAAGAAGAGAAAACATAGGCATTTCAACTCATCTCATTATCTCTAGAAAAACCTCAGTTAATATTAAATGTATTTTCAATCGAATACAAAGTAATAAATGATGGAATGAGTAGTAAAAATCATAATCTTGAAAGCTCAAATAAATTCAATAAACACCAAATATACCTAACTGTCATTGTTATCTAATATAATATTACCTTTCTTGCATCCCCGATTGAAATAAGGCCTGCAAATAATCACAACTTGAGTCTAGTATGAACTTGTGAACATGTAGATGAGGAACCAAAGTAGAGCAACAATTGCACTTCCAATGTACCAATTGTGTTGTGCTGCTGGCTTCCAAAAGAAGATCCCTGAATCCAAGAAAGAAGAGAACACAAATCACATCACAAAACAGAACTTGTGTCTAACATGGGGGAAAATGAAAAACTAGCAGTGAATAACAAAAACTCTCCCTCATATAGAGCTAGCACTTTGTCGACTGTGCACAAAATAAAATGACTAGATCTATCAGTCAGCTTTTTCAGGTTGTACAATTTGCATTCCCATAATGGTCGGATGAGAACATTGCAATTTGCTAAACATCCTGCCCGACACAAATTCAGATTGTGTATAGCAAAGAATTGACAAATAAGACAACAATCAGACCAGCAATTTAACTGTCAACTGCAAAGTTCACAAACAGAATCTGTTTATCCAATCAGATAGATGCTGCCTCTCACTGAGCCTGTCAGCTGTACCAGCTATATTTCTGGACAAAGTCAGGTACCCTCTTCAAACATGGCTTTATACCAAGGTCTTTCCCAAACATACAATCAGTATCAACAGGAATCATAAAATATTATCCGGCACAGCTTAGAAATATCTAAAGTTGTCTATTAGGGAAAGGATTACATACGAAAATTGATGTCCAGCTGGCCCCAGAGCAGGACTAAGATCAAAGCTTGGTATGGGGACACCCCATTTTGGATTTCTTTTACAAAGCATTTGCATCAGAGATTCCAATTTACAGTGCCTCGCAAATGCTTTCAGCTTTTTAACAAGGTCTTTCCTGGCTTGTAAATATCCGGAGTAAACATATTCCAACAACTTCAATAATGACTGCTGATCCACGTGAGCTGATAGACGAACTGCCTTTATGGCATTTCTCCCCATGTCCGGTTTCATAGTTGATCCATCAGATGATTTCTCTTCCGGAACTGATTCTCCAGGAGGTAATAATGACGGACATCTTAAAGAAAGAATTACTTCGTGAACATAGACAGATTCCTCGTTTACAAGCTGTAGCTTCAGATCACAATGCTCTTTCTCACCAAGTGATTTTCCAATTCTCTTCCCCAATTTATTTGGGAGACCAAATAGTCCAAAGTAACTAAGTATATAAGCAGCATACCATCTTGAACCGTGAGAATTCTGGTCTCCGCATATCTCCTGGAGTTCTTGAATCAATTGAGCTTCAGAAAAGTCTTCCTGTTTGTCTAATGGAGGCACTTCCATATGATCAGAATGATGAAGCAACTCAGCAAGGATCCACAAACTAAAGAGCAAAAGCATGTCTTCCCCTTCCCACTCATCAGTGCCTGGGAAGCAACAAGTCCTCTCACTGAATGAGTCATGCAAATGAGGCACCATACTTGCTCTTTTTGTATGAACAGGATTGTTTAACCACCACACAATGAAGGCCACCACAATCTTCATCCCTTGGGATTTAATTATGAGCTTTTGATATTTTGGTAGGCTACTATAACATGCCAAACTCATCAAGGTCACCGCAATTTGAAGGTTTCCAGGAAGCCCAAACTTGTTTCCAGTCAATCTGGCATTTAGAACCTCTAATAAGTATTTAACATAATCCTTGCCCTTCGACTTGAGTATTTCACATAGTATGGACCTAGCCAAGGATGCAATATACTTGCAAGGAGAATAAACCATCATAATAACTGCCCTACTTGCTGATTCGCACTCACTCATATTTGTGGGACCACATTGAGAAACTTGGTGCAATGTTCCAACAGAATCAACAAAGGAAAAACTGTCAAAGAGTATTGGGGAAGAAAGAATGAGAAAAACACAAATAAAATAACCGTCCTAGGATCAAGAAAACCTCCACAAACAACTGTATAATAACAAAATCTAACAGCCATAGTTACTGAAGTGTACAAACAAATTAACCCAAAAGGATAAAAGAACTAACGAAAGACACGTCTAACACCTAGCTACAAAAAATGCTGTCTTGTGGACAGATGTATTACCATGCACATATAATAAGGATATTAAGTTGAAGTTCATTCCCATGCATCTCATGATTGATATTTTCTGCACAATTTGCTGCGAGTCCTCCAAGAATATCCCACAAATATGGTCTAAAAGAAAGTGGAAGATTTGCATTATGACACTCTCGCACAATAGTTATCAAATCATTCACAGATAACTCACGCTGCAGTTGGTGAATTTTGGGATAATTAACGAGAAGAAGGTCAAGAAGGAGTCTATCCACGCCAGCTTTCCACAAGCATATGTGATGATCACCTGCCCAGCGAGTGATTGAAGCCAAACGGCAGGCTTCCTCCATAATTGACAATTGGCTTTTAGCAAGTTTGTCAGATAGTGAATTCCAATTGGCCATTGCACTGATGACAGCTTTGACAAATGGCTCACAGCATATGTTAATCATTTTTATGCATCCTCTTCTGCCAAGCTGATAAATTCATGAAGCAGATTAATTCAGACATAAAATATTGACTTCTTCCTCACAGGATAAGAGTTCAATTCAGAAAGGCTACCGCTAGACACCGTGCAAGTTTAAATGCCTCCATGCGAACTGAATCAGTATTTGAACTACCCATGCAGGCCACCATCATTTGCAGAAGTGCTTCTCCATTTTCTAGAAGCTTCTCCGCCCCATAGCTACACAGAGCTGGCAAGCACAAATAAAACAAACAGTTTCAAACCCACCGCAGAACTTACATGTATGAAATGAGCTTTGAATAGCAGGATAAATCGTAACAGAGAGTGCAAATACCTAAAGAAGAATACAACTGCATGACAGCAACTTTTGCTGAATTTTCGGACATGACTTTGATAGCATCTAAAATGTTTAACAACTTAGAATCGTTCCACACACAGAATCTAAAGGATGGCCACCGCCACAATATTTTACTCAAAACAGAAGCCATCTCTTGAAAGTACTCAATTGGTTTATCATTTACACAGAACTGCTTAATATTATGGATAATATGACCAACTGCTTTTGTTTCCTTCAAAATCTGCCCCACTTCTCCCTCTTGTCTAGAACTTAGCTTTGATAGAATGACATTCATGGAAGTGGCACATGACATTGCAACTTGCAGTTGATGTGAAGGTAACAAATCTGCTAAAGAGCATATTACATTTAAAATATGAGATTGCAGCATTGAACTTGGCAAGATATTGACCATCTTTACAGCGACATTGGAGGCCAGCCTCAATATTGATTGACTTCTGAATTCTAGTATGCTTACCAATGCTCCAACCATATCAACAACCGAATCCTGGAATATGAAGAAAGAAATGAATAGAATACAATGATATGTAGCGAGCAGCGCCCATTTAATTGATTTAGCAAGTTTAATATGCTAGCGATCTCTGCAAGACCATCCATATAAGTTCCAGTTTTGACTTAACTTGATGATAAGCACATAGAATTAAGACAAGCCAGATGCAAGTTGTTCTAATGCCTTGAACAGCATGTTTCATATAATTACTAAATTACAGCATAATGTATTAATTCTGGTGCTCCGTCATTTGATTTAATTGGGCATATTTATTTCAAAAGGCAAACCACAAAGGGGACGTCCACATGAAGAAACCAATTTCACATATACTATGTTATTCACTTCAAAACTTTTTAAGCAGAAAACAACCTTTGGCCATCTTATTTCCTTCATGCACCATCCAATTGCTCCAACCTTTCATCTAAACCAAATATAGAACAAAGGAATAGCATAATGGTGAGTCTTGCTATGGTTAGTTTTCAAGACCTATATGGACCAATGCACTGGGATCACCAAACTGAAGACTTTGGTGGCATGTTCAAGTTTTGCCCATTAATATATAGATTCATCATTTTCTCCCCCACAGCCTGAAATTTGTGTGTGTCCTTAGAAAGGCAAAATAGGCAAAGTAAAAGAGAGATTTTGAAAGATAATTGTGAGCAACACATCTTGGTGTTCCCAGATAAAGACAGAAATTATGGAAGATAATTATGCCCAACTTAGCATATCTTGGTATTCCCGTATAAAGATACTCCATGCATCAAATCAACATAGATTATCATCATCAGACACAGAACATTTTCGAGTGCCACTATTGTTTACTCTGACTAGGCAGTTATGCAGGTTTTACACAGTTTAAAGAACTCTTCAGTGGGCTAGGTCTGTCATGATTATTGCCATCTTAATGTGAATTGACAGTTAACTGATTAACTGATAAAACAATGCAGCAAAAAAGAGAAAAATAAATTACCAATTCAAGAGAGACATATGTTGAACAGATTATGATTTGTTCACATGGCTTCTCAGATCTGGTTATGTACCTTGACAAGTGGGTGCTGTAAAGTTTCACTAGAGATACACTCGAGGAACACATTGATTGAACGAAGCACCAATCTTTGTATCTCAATGTCTGAACAATGCCATTTCTCTCTCTTCTCCCAGCTTCTGCAATTACAAGCCGCAGTGTAACAAGATAGTTGCAGTTGTAAAGAGAGTTAAGTCAAAAAATGATTTCTAAGAAACCACTCCTCGTGAGACTCATGCAGGACGAAAGTACATTTTAATTCAATTGTTGAGTAGTCAAGTCATAAATTGAAAGGTGGGTAACAGCATTTGTCTCATTGATGCCACTACATGTGAAATGGTGTCATAAACTTTTATCTTTCATGGCATGGAGATTGATAAACTACAAGAGCAAGAGTAGTTTCCACTGTCCGCGCATGACATAAAAACCAAGACATGTTTGTTATAAGCAGTAAATGTATTGAGTTGGTGAGAAAACTAACAAGAGATCAAGCATTAGACTGCTCAGAAGGAGATCAGCAATGATTATGCTTCAAGTGTAACCAAACAAATTGACCATTTCAGCATACCTTTTGAAGAAGTATGGCTATACAAAAGTGGCCTAGGCGCAAGGAGAAAGTGACAAAACTGATATACGTCTCATACCTTGTTAACATCTCCAGACGAACCTTTTGATCTTTGACAAAATATATTGCCAAATTTCTGGCTAGAAGCAATCCAAAATCTAACCACTGCCTATTATCAAACTAACTCAAAGAAGCTCAAGTAAGAAGATGATCAAAATATCCAGATGCCCACACAGGAGTTGGCTTATGATATTCTGCAGCTGTGGTCGCACGCTTCGCATGCAAAATAATGTTAAACTTAGCCTTAAAACTGTTTCATTGCTAGATGTGAGCTATATGCTTTAAAATTCATGATATGACTTGTACAAAGAGGAGCATCAGAAGGATGACCAGGGTGCTCAATTAGCAACAAAATTTTTCATCCCCACTACTGAGCCGCAAGTACCACTACTTTAATGCAACAATTTCCCAAAACCATCAAGGATAAGGGACATTATTGAGATGGGTCCCCTTATTGCTTTATGAGTAACTTCTACTAGATATCTGATTATTCTTCTCACTTGGAAGAGGGTAAATATGCAAGCACACACTCATCTAAAAGATAAAATGACAAGGCCATTTAGTGAATCAAGAACCCCCAGCAACCCCTAAACTCTCCCTCAACGTCAATGACCTTAATTACTCAGAACCTGAAGGGGAAAAGCATAAATAAAATGAAACGTTTCTCTTGCATAAATCGTCAGTCCTTCAGATAGCAGAGGAAGTAAAACAGACAGAACTTCAAATTCAAAGACTAAAGTGAATTCTTTTAACTAAGTCCTGAGCTCAACTTTGAAATGATCTTAAACTTAACGAGTCCTACCGCATGCCAACAATCCCAAGCTTAAGAAATGCAACCACAACAACACGCATGGACAGAAGAAAATTTGAGGTCATAACAACACATTTCAATTCAATAGCAAGATTGACTCATGTAATGTACAAACATCAGAACAAAGGTTGAGGAAAATATGATGTAAGAACTATGACATCAATTATGACAAATAACGATACCCGAGGTTGAGAGCATGGTAAAGGCGTTGATGGTGAGTGAGCATGTGACCGCTGATGACGCGGTTGTTTTTCGCCGCGCCGTGCTTTGCCGATGAACGCATTTGATTCTACTCTACTGCCGTCGCCGCCCAGAGTCAAGTCGGCGCTGTCGTGTTACTCCAGGCCCAGCAATTCTTCGCATGGCCTCATTAAATCCTAATAAATAAATAAAATAGAGTTCCTCATAAAATCAGGACTTAAACGTCATCATAGAACAGTAGTTAAGATGTGTCGCCGCTCACTGAGTCCAGGATGTCAATTCATGCGAATTGAGAGGGTTCGAGATGGTTTCAAGTAGGGCGTAACATAAAAATATCAAATTTAAATTTAAATTCAATACAATTCAATATTAAATTCAAAATATTCAATTCTAATTTGATTCATAAAATTTTGTATTAAGTTTGAATTGACCTAATTTTTTGTCAGATCGATCAACAACATGATAAACTCAATTGAACCCAACTCGATCCAATTCAACATGATCTATTTATTTTATTTTTCGTACATATAAATTTCAATATTATAATTGAATAGAAATTTGATCTATAATAAAATTTAAAATTTTGCATAATAATTCATGGGACACGCGGCAAACGACAGTAGTGCAACGGTGGTGTATGACGGCAGAAGAGGCTAGGGTTTTTGTTTTTTTGGAGTAGAAAGTGGGGAGGATTATATTTGGTGATTTCCCATCTCACAGTGGCAGAGCAGGTTGGGGTTTTTCTATTTTTTTGGAGCAAGAGGTGACGAAAGTATGTTTAATGATTTAATCAATCATCTTTGAAATGAAAGAATGGAAGTATTATTACTTATTTGTTAATAATGTTATTGTAATTTGTAAATTGTAATTAAATTTTTAAATTTTAGATTTTTGAATATATATTATTAATATTTTATTTTAATTAGTTAAAATTTTCAAATGGATTGGGTTGAGTCGAATTTATTGAGTTACTGAATCATCCATTTATTTTTTTTGGATTACACAAATTGACCTAAAAACAATTCAATTTTAATTTTTTTCTTTTAAATCATTTTTTGATCTAACCCAATTAGATTCAAATCCAAAAATTCCAAACTCAAACCTGATTTTTTTGAAGATGATCATTATCAAGTTATTAGATTGCGTTTGATTATAACATCCAGTGGGGCAAAATCTAGAATAGGCTCTAGAAACGTTGGTGGTCTGATGATCTTTTTGCTTTGTTTGTTGGCCGGTGATAATGCCAAAGCAATTCTCCTATTGCCAGAGCAATGTTGTCCATATAGACAATACTGAGTGAAACCGCCGCACTCATTTCTAACCTTTAAAGTCGTTTGGTTTCATTTTCATATCTGATTTTCATATTTTTTATTATTTAAAAATAAAAATATATTATTTTTTATATATTTATACCCGATATTATTTTTATTTTTATTTTCAAAAAATATTACTCAATAACCTATATATCTTCTTTCAATTACCTATATATTTTCTCTCTCTATTTTATTATACATCTCTTTCCATTTACAACTTACTAAATCCAATATAATTATTACTTTTTCAACAATATATCCAAAAACAAACTTAATTTTAATTTATTTTCACTAACTAACTTTTCAAATTCTAGAAATGATGAAAATAAAAACTAAAAACAACAATAAAACCAAACATGATTTTATTTCTTTTTTCTTTTTTAGTTCTCTAGCATTTAGGGCCCATTTGGTTTTATTTTTAATTTTCATTTACATCATTTTTAAAATTTGAAAAGTTAATTACTGAAAATAAGTTGAAAATAAATTCGTATTTGAATAAATTGTTAAAAAAGTAATGATTATATTGATTTTATAGAATATAAATGGAAAAAAATATACATAAGTTATTGAAAAATATGTTTTGAAAATAAAAATAAAAATAATATTAGATGAAAAAAATATAAAAAGTAATGTATTTTATTTTTAAAATAATAAAAAATATAAAAATGGGCTTTGAAAATGAAATCAAATGAGCGCTTAAACTTACAATTTTTGAAAACGATTTATTCCTTGTTATCGATTTTCAACACATATTTCCGAAAATAGCGGTGGCACAACAAGAATGATCTTCTTCATCTTCGTTGTATCCATTTGTCTACTTTCTCTGCACAATTAATTGAGTGTTCGCGTATTCAAGCTTGGATATGTCATTTCAGAATGAGAATGAAATTTGAATATGTGATTGGTTATGAGAATTTATATTATTACTAAAGTATTTAATTCTATTTTATATATTTTATTTAAAATATTATTATTTTTTCTTTAATTTTTATAACTACAACTTATATAGTAATTACCATTTACAACTCACACATTCTCATAAAATTCTCTTATCATATTTTTTTTGTCATTATATTAAAAATTAAATAAATGTCAATCATTGCTTAAAAAATTAATATTATATTAAAAATAAATATTAACTTATCTACTATCCATACTAGTAATAAACTGCATACCCTTTTTTGTGTGTTTTCAAATGATTTGCCTAAAATGCCATCACTCTTTTTTTGTCTTTTTTAATCATAACAACTAGAAGTTATACAATAACTGATATAGGATAGCCCAACAGGCCCACAGCAAATCCACTGAATATGCATGGCTCAACATCAGTTCTGGGCCCAAATGGGCTGACCAGTTGACAACAACCGTAGGGTCAAGTATGTTGTATTGGATCACACTTGACAGAAGACTTAAAGCTTTTCGACTTGTTCAACCATCTCTCTGGTCGGCCGCCCCATCTGTTCGACTGTAATCGACCAGAACGCTCACATCAGTGCTGACTCATACCTTCGCCGCATTTAATGTTCAGACAAGCAACACGCCTTTGCATTAATAGCGCGTGACAGTTGATATGATCTCTATTACCAAATCATGTTAATCAAATCAAATCAAATCTGATGGCCTAGCAATCTCAAGCTAATCAAGTTGAGACACGTGGTATGATTATGTATGTGGACCAATCAGATGAAGAACATTTGATATTATCTTTTAATATGAATCAAAGAGATAATTATCAAATGTGTTCAAATTATTTCAAAGTCTTCTACTGAACACTTACATAAAGAAATGATTAGAGACTCTCACAGAGATTCTCATATATTCTCATATTTACATATTCCCAAGTCAAAGACTCAAGGCTCCAACTTTTTGCTGCGACGACGTACTGCTACCACGAAGGCCCTATACCTCTTCAAAGCATCAAGTTATCAAGCCATTTGATCTTGGAATCAAAGTTCAAGTTTCAAAGAAATTTTGTAATGTCTTTTACCAAGTTAAATGATACTACACCATATATCCAAAAACAATCTTCAAACCCTTGGATCATATATATATATATATATATTGGGAGAAGAATTAAGAGATTAATTTTGTTAGAGAATTTATATTTTTCTCTAATAAATTGTAATTATCATATATTCTTTAATATAAATTTAATTTGTCAATTATTTTTCTTTGTCTTGTGATTTAATTTTGTAGATAACGAAATTTGTGTGAACAAATTTATGGCACACCCAATGGGACCGAATCTACTCCTCATCTCTTTCTCCTGTTTGAATTTTGAAGATATTTGCAACCACTCAATGGCACCTAAGAGA